>JAOEGS010014634.1:84458-108101 GCA_025447755.1 Corythornis vintsioides
AACAACATGAAAACAAAACAAAAAAAAAAACAAGAAAAAAAAGAACAAAAAAAGGACGATGCAAGAAGATGGGCGAGTAGAGAGGTGGGTGGGGGGGGGGGGGGGGGGGGGGGGGGGGTTGGGGGGAAAGCAAGTTCCTTTAGCTTAGAAAATAGTACCAGGATAGGAATTTGTGATATCTGGAGTCTAACAGAAAGTTTCCTAGCATTGCTACACAACTCCTACAAGTCCTAGGAGCTATAAAAAGCCTAAAACATTACACAAGAGTGTGCATTTTCCCTTCAGATACATACGCCTTAGGAAACCATGAATACATGATTTAAGCTCGATCATGATAGCATACCAGACAGTACTATATGCTTGTCACAAATAACTAATGCATTACTTATTCATATATCTCTCAAATTGCACATAATTACACGTGTAATATTCCTATCATATGTATATCTCTAAAAAATAGGTCACATCACCTGTACACCACAGATACAAGTGACACATGGGATTGCCTACATATTCTGTACCACAGCAATGTCCTCAGAGACAAAAGCTAAGCCCGTTCCTGCTTCTAGTTGTCAGCCAAGCCTTCTGTCATCCCAACCTACTGACTCATGATGAGAGGATATGCAGGACTTAAAACTTGTCAGCTCAATGTCAGCAGTAGGAGGCAATAGCAGATCAATACCAGGTGCTTGGATCAGGCTTTGCTGTAAATACTGTTCTGAACAGCCCTGGGTCATTGCCCAGCTCTGCCTGTGAAATATCTGCAAGGGCAATGTGTTGCAACTGGGTAGTTTACAGAGTCTCACCTTCATACATGGACTCACACTGGAAAGAAGTTGCACATCCATCACTGCATGCTCTGTTGAGCAAATCAGACCTTTGAAAACAGGATGGGGCAGATTTCACTTGAGAACACTATCAGCCTTTTATTGCAAATATTACCCAAAGACAGTCTTTTGGCCATATTTTCCAAGGATAATAAGGCAGCTTAGGGCTTATATTTATTCATGGAATCAGCAGTCTTTTCATTTCTATTGTTCTCCTCTACAGATCACGACTTCTGCTGGTGTCGGAAGCGGCTGCAGAATGGGACATTCAGAGGCTTAAGCTGTAAGAGCCTGGAATAGTGGAAACAGAAGTTGGCCGGTGGAAAAATAAAATCAATTCTGTCTACCTTATAAAGCAATTCAGAGCACTGAATAGTTGGTTAACTACTTTTCACCTCGTGTTGCAGTTTGGTGATATCAGGACAAGCAACAGCTACTCTGAAAGGATTAATATAAGGAGAAAGCATAATAGAATGATGGGAAAAGTATACACATTCATGCCTGCCCGTAAATCTGAGCTCAGTATGAAAGGGGAAATATTGTACAAAGCTTTAACAGACAGGATTCTTCAGCAGTACCCTGCCTGGTCACTTTGCCCCTTCCAGTAGTCAAAGTCAAATTAAATGGGAAAATTCTAAAAGATCAGGCTTTTAATTATGTCTCTTGACTTCATTTCTGGACAAGCTTTCCAAAACATTAATCTATTTTCAACATTTTTTTCCTCTTCATAGATGCCAGAGACAGGCTGCATGTGATTAAAAGTTGCAAAAATAGCAGAACAGCCAGCTGTAGTCTGGAAAGGATACCTTTTGTACTTTCTTCAAACCACTTTTACTTCAGATAATACTGGTAACAGGATGACATTCACCCAACTCAACAGTCCATCTTACCATTTAGGTATAGCCTGAGATTGTTGATTTGCCCATGTGCTAGTTACAGAAGGCAAATATTCCTTTATAGTCCATCATTATATTTTAATGCTTTCTTATCAACTGATCCATTAGGATGACAATAAATAAGTAATAAAAAAATTAACTCCTTTGTATGCCCTTGCTAAATAAACTCTGAAGTATCATCGTCTTTGGTACAGATACATTCTTTAGCAAAACAGTTAAGAGGATTCAAGCAGTTCCAATAAGGAGACCTTTTTAAAAGATGTAATTTTCTCCCCAGTAAGAGTACAGCAGGTTAACAGAAGTTAACATAAACACAGATGGTAGAATAAATCCTTATGATACATGAGAGCTTCTGCTGAAATTGTGGAGTCCACATTGTGTTTTCAAGCACAGTACAAGAACACTTCTTCACTTTGGCTTTCCTTCCATGAGGAAAAAAGGGTAATTAATTTACCTGGGGCAAATCCTTTCCTGAGAGAATGAAATTTAAGTCTATCCATCAGCATTTGCACTGTAAATGAGGCTTAAATTTTTATAATCTAAGATACTTGATTGCTTTAAAAGGTTGATAGAGCTTCCATCCTGGCAAAATCCTATGCATCTTCTCCTCCCAGACACTAAAGCTCCTTGACATTACTCTGGTTCTGCAAAGTGGCTGTAAGTTCAACAACTCACATCAATTTTAAAGCCTCCTTACACAGTCAGAGAAATGCAATGCAGACATGGTATAAATGCAAATCCATTTTTGTGTGCTGAAGTCAACACCAAAAGCATCTATTCATAAAATAGTTCTGTAGTATAGTTGGGTACAATCCCTATAGTCAACATATTAGGAATTCACTGTAATGAAACTAGATAGAACATAATTTTTATTTTTTTTTTTTCTTTTTGTATTATAGCAGCACCCAGGAGCTGCACAGACCAGGGGGCTCCTTATGCTTTGGGCTAGAGATGTTTCCAACAGAACAAAAGACTCTGACGAAAATAATCTACAGTGCCAAGAAGAATATTCTGCCTGTCATCTGCCCAGCATACTGCTGTCTACTCCTAAAGAGATTATTTTTACTATTAGTGAGTTTCTCTGTCCACATAGGAAAGACTTCTTTTTTTGCCAGTACTCACTTCTGAGGCACCCTGTTAAAAGACTCTGTGTGCAGCATTGCATCTCTCTCCGTCCTTTCATAGAGTGTTTCAAAGTACCCTTCCTAGATACATAAAGCTGGAACGGTTCGTATCATCGTTCAATAGCTTTCACTGATCTTACATCTCCATTTGGGCTGAAAAAGGATTTAAAAGGTACAGATCCCTGCACAGGTTTCCAGCCTCAGACCTCCATTGGCAGCTGAGGTTTGATTCACCCTCCACTGAACTGCACAATGGGTTTCCACTTTCTACACCAGGCTTGAACACCAAGACTGCAGCCTTGCTGGGGGCTGGGACCTGGAGTTTACCCTGTGCTCAGTGTTACAGAAATGTACAGCTCTGTGTCAAGTATCACGAGGTAATTCAGTACAGGGCTTTTTTTCCTTTTGTACACAGCACATCTGAAGAGTCATTCATGAATAAGACTCCCAATCCATACATAGTGGGACATGACTGCATATTTACAGTCCAAAATTCATCACAATTAATACTGCACTATTTACACTCATCTGCCATAAATCTAATGTTGTTGTTATGGTTGTCCAGTTTAATGTGCTCTAGAAATGCTCTTCAATCCACTATCAATTACATTTGCAAATAAACTAATGCTTTGTGTTCAACGAAACATTCTTCCTCTAAGAAATTTAGTACTTTGCATCTATTCTAAGTAAATCTTGTGTTTTATTTAATTAAACACCACAGAAGATTACAATGATCCAAGTAAACATTAAATGAAAACATCGATTCTACAATAATTATGTTGGGTAAGCCATGAACTGCTACCAGTAACATAATCATGAAGCATCAAACTCGATTACAACTTCAAAATAGTCCTTTAATTTCACAGTAATTATTTAATGTCATTTTCAACTCGACTCTTTTCACCACTGACATTTGCAGAAAGCCATCTCTAATTTAAAGGTTGTTACTTTGCAACTTCAGTCTAGACACCTGGCATATAAACTACCTGGTAGCAGGAATCTTCCAGAATGTGTGTTCTCATCTTCTTTCTCTAGACATTGCTGTTTGAAAGACTAGATCCTGCAGGCCCATCAAGCCATACACTTCATACTCAACACAGGTATTCATATTTCTCTGTAATCTGCAACCCTACAGGTCCCTGATAATTGTCTGTGCTGGTCAGTCTAAGTCTTACATAATTCAGGAAAGGCTTCAAAGGGCATGGCTTTGACTTCTTTACCTTCTGTATTAAAAAAAACCTAACCCAAAACCAAATGAAAGCCCAAACCCGGAGGTTTGCAAATGGAATACAAGGAGAAAGAATTTACAACATAGTTCATTGTGCCATCAGGGACATTGATTCAAGAAGAACTATTTGCAATATAGTGTGACATAATGGGTGCAACTTTATCAGACATCATTCCAACCTCACTACTACGGTTTAAAAGGCAATACCAATTCTCATTAGATCCATAGCACAGCTCTTAAAATGTCACTTTTCCCTTACAGATCAGGAGTCTTTCCAGCAGCCTTCTCTATAATTATGTTTATTATCAGCATCAATTTCCATTTCACCATTCACCTCAGAGGAACAGCAGATGCCTTTCAACATTTACAAGACAAACTGACAATAATTGCTTCACCCACTACGGAAACACAGTCAGCGCTGAGATGAAGTGAGGCAGCTCTTCCCAAATCACAGCAACCCCTAATGACAAGCTAGTCAGCAATTAAGAAATAGCATTGGACATTTTTTTTCCCAGGATTTCCTTCAGCTAACAACCTCTTACACAGGACTAAAAATATATTTGCAAAGAAGGAAAGGATTTATAATAATGGATAGTGTAGACAACCATGTTTGGAGAGGTTGCTAGAAGGTGCAACTAAATCTTCAGGAAACAATTACATATGGGGTTTCTTTAAACCTCTCACCCAGTGAGGCATGTGAGAAGCCCAAATTCCATTTAAAAGAAGAAAATCAATTTCTGGCCTTACTGAAGAAAGGAAAAGCTTGACTTCATTAACACAAAAAGTGCAAAACCCAAAAGAGAGATAAAGAGGCCCAAAAATACATTCCCTTTTAAAATGCCAATACTGTTTATCTTAAATGCCGACACTCCTTTTTAGTATGGATTATTACTTCTTGAACACTCAGGTCTGACAGTAAAGCAGTTCGTCCACCCAAACACTTAGCAAACTTGGCAATACTTAGCTCTAATAATTTCAAAGCCTGAGAAAGTGCAGGAACATCACCATTTCATGCATCAGATCTGTTTAAGAGAAGATACAAAGTACGGCTCACAAGCCATAACAGAAACAATATTGTCCCAGCAATAAAAATCATGGAATGGGGGGGAAAAAAAAAAATCCAGAGAAATATTAGCCATTTTCAAGTTCTGTAAAAAAAATCCTATCAAAAGTGAACAAGATTTTGGCCATGCTGCTTTCACTAGAGAATCTGTAAAGGAAAAATAGCAGTTTAACACAGGGTAATGAAATTATACATTTTCTTCTCAGCTTGAAGAAGGCTGCCTGGCTAAAAATTAATTTAAGCTAGTTCTCAATATGTAAAACGTAAAGGCTTTTTCTGGTTTTGTAGTTAGTTTTGCTACTGTTATCTATGATACAGTAATACTAAATTGAATGAGTGCATCAATCTGGCAAATACTGTAATAAAACTGGAGCCTGTAAGTACAGCTGCCTTACAGGTGAAGCCATTTCTGAATGAAGGATCTCTCTGCATCAGCAGGCAAGATAAAACCCACAAAACACATCACACTGGATCAAATCGATGATTAGTTTAGTGCATCTCACATTATGACAGCCAGAATAAAGTGCAAAAAGACTTTTACAAACATGCTTAAAGGCACAAATTTTCTGCTGTTAAAAGATATTAAAATTCCTTCCATTTTTTTAATACACGTCTAATCTTTATTCCTGTAAGTGTGAATGCTTTTTGTTTATGTAAACACAGAGAAGACCTGACTAGAAAGTACAAGTGGGTGAATTAATTCTGTAGCAAGCATAATTAATTCCAGATAATGTGAAAAACAGGAAGGGTGCTGTGTTTCTAGCTTAGCTTTTATCTTCATGCCTAGTACTTAGAATTGGATTTAAGTCGTGGAGCTTGACTAGCACTTTTAAAATATGCTACTGCTAATCAGAACAACAGTGATATGCTTAGTTTTGATACAAATTTCCATATTCTTCCCAGACCTGGAAGAATTCTTCTCTTGGCACTTTCTCATTGCAACAAGCTCCATGTGGGAAAATAATGTCCCAAAAACATTCAAGTTGAACTCAAACGTTGGAAACGTCAGGCTTTCCACTTGTTCAGAAGCATTTGGTTTCCCTTCTCCAGATCATGCCTTGCAGCAGAACCTCAAATGGCACAAAGAAATATATGGGGAAGTAGGTAAGAAAAACAACCAATAGGAGTCTGAGTGAGAAATCTCATTCCTCTGGTTTCTGCTACCCCACTTCCCATAGATTCTTGTGTTCAAGAATGACATTTGTCCATCTGTATGTGAAGAAAGGCAAAAGATATCCTAGTAATCTGTCTAGCTCCATCCCTTTCCTTCATTCTCTTTTACTGTGAGAGAAAAGGGCTCCAAACTTTCAGGTGCCTTGCCCTACGAACCACACACATCCCTTCCTTCTTCTGCTCTAAGGTTATTTTGTACACCTTTGATCAGAAACCACCTTTTATTGCCTGACATTCAGCAAATGACTGTGTGATTTTATTTGTTAACAATCTACTATCTCCTCCTACAAGGACACCATTCATTTCTGCTCAACTCCTGCAGACCTCAGCACCTCTCATAACACTCACCCAAATCCCCCATACCATGACTTTCTTCTCTCCCAGCCATGCCACAGATCCATTTACTGCATTCCTCTTCTGCAACCATGCTCCATGCTTCTTGATCACCTGAGGGACAGGCAGTGCTAAAACACATCTCCCCTCTCCCCAGTGCCCTCAGCTCCTTATCCCCCACTTATGATTCTCCTCATGCATGGGGTGAAATTAGGGATGCAAATTCCTAGCAGAAGACTTGCTTTTCACCGACTAGAAACAAGTCACAAGTTGACACCTGTAGAACCCCGTTTTGTAATTTGATGTCCTCTTTGTAGTTTCTTTTCAAAACTAAGTAATACTGAGAAATTGTTAAAAACTGCTGTTAGATTTGCTCAAGCCTATAAACAGACTCATCAGGTATCTCCAAGTCCAGCTCTGCATGCAGTGTTCCCAATGAAGCTACAGTGCTTACTTATATAATTATATTTATATAAATACATTATAATTACCCTTTGAATTATCCTCCATCCAATTTCTGCATTTTTAACATGCATTTTGTTAATTCCTTTTTTTTTCTGAATCCTGCTAAGCTCCTGGCCTCAGTGATGTATTGTGGTGATGCAGCTCCAGAGGTGCACTGTCATCCAAGCAATTACTGTTGTCCATTATCAACTAATTTCCATTGTCTATAGAAAAACTCAAGGTCACACTATTCCACTGCAGCTTTGAGCTGATCATCCAAAAGAATACGCCACTAGTAATTACTATTTAAATGCTAGAATAGATGAATAGCAAACATATTAACAGTGGTTCAGCTATGAAGATTATGCTAGAGGAGGAGATTACCACAATGCCACATCCTTGAAGGTACTGAGCACTTAAAATTCCTATTTGCATTCCTGCTGGATCAGTGCAAGCAGGCAAGAGAGAACTGCACTGGAGGCATGCATGGAAATCAGGATCCCTGGGACAGATCCTACGGTGTCATGGTCTGACTATAGTTCTATCTGCTTTGAATAAAAAATCTCACCTGCAAGAAACCTGTTGCAGTTTTTTCTGTCTGCAAAAGCAGACAAAAAGCCCCAAAAGGAGGAAATGCAGACAAGCAGGACATGATACACAAGCCAGGGATGTTCAGCTGCCCATTGCTGTTGCTTCTAGAGGCTCCATCTATAAACAAGTGTGGGAAACCTCCCTGGGGAAGGAGCCCACTGCAGAGAGAAACACTGAAAATATCACACTGCATTCTTCATCTTCTGTTAAATATTTCCTGACATCACTTTCAGCTGTGCTTGGAACAATCTAGTTTGCCATCATTAGCACTGATGAGGCCCATCATCACCCCCGACAGAGCTGAGCTCCTTCGAATACATAATTGTGCCTAAAGGGCAGCTTCTGCCAACAGCAGACAGAAGATGTTAGAGACTAAAGGTTATCGTGCACAGCCTTGGATGGCCTATCATGGTCCTGCCCTGCCCCTTACTGAACTGAAGGCCATCATTTCCCCCTTTTTCCTCACAATATTTTAAGGGTAAAACAATGCCAGTGTTGCACAAGGATGTTCACCATCTAATGGTGGTAGATAGTGCACCATTCACATTTGCTCTCCAGCTGGCTCTTATCCTTCTGCAACGTTACTGATGCTATTTGCTCCTCCTGAGCTAATTTTTAATCATTTTCAGGAGATGATGTGTGTTTATTAAGTAGATCAATATTTTTCATGCTATGCTTTCAGTAAAGTTAGATAAATGATAGACTTTGCTTGTCATTTCTCTTCTGGTGCAATAATGTGTTTCAGAACCTCGTGTAAATTTACGAGCTCCTTTTTCCCAAGTTCAACCAAACCATCTTCTTTCATGTGCTTGTAGAAGTGAAACATATTTCTCCCTTATTATATTCTTATTGACGAATTGCACTGACAAGGGATTTTTCCATGAGCTTTGTTTATACATAGCAACTGCATTAGCCCCTCTGCCCAAACCCCTCGAACCATGACTCCCTTGGATCAAAAAAAAATACCTGCCAAAGCTTTCACTTCCACTTGCAGTTTCCACCTCCATTTCATCTGTAACTCATCTAGACCCAGTGTCTCGTCAACTTTTAACAGCTCTGATTGCCTAACTATCTGCTCTGGCATAATCATAAAACCTTTCAGCCTTTCATATTGCCCCCAGGAAAATGTATTCTCAGCTCTGATATGACCTTCAGCTTTTTCTCTTAATACTAATGTCAAAGAACTTGTGGAGGCTCTTTGCAATGACAACCTCATCTGTCACTCCCTACTCACATCTCTTAATGCCCTCATTGCTACACTGTTTCTGTGATATTTAAGGACATTGCTGTTGTTTATCCTTAATCCAGTTAAAGTCTAACTGGATCATCTTAACATTTGGATGCCTATTTTATAAAATAATAATAATAAAAAAATCTGCATAAAGTTTATTTTTATTTTTTTTCCCACAACAATGTGACAAAACTGACAGCTGCCTTTTTGTTTTTGATTTATTTTTTTTTTTAGGAAAACAATAATTTAACATTCTCTGACTCTCTATAAACCTGCACACATATGTTTGTTTAGGAATTGTTTTTGGATGTGTTCTAGTTTAGATAGGCAATTTTCTTTATTAAAACTTTCAACACATTGAGACATTCATGAGGGGAAGAGAAGAAATTCTGTGGGTCTACAACCTTTGAGTTTGAGATAGCTGATCCTTGTATTCATCTGTTTGCAGAAGGGACTGAAGGGCTGACACACTGGAGGGAACTTGCTCTCAGCAGAGACTCTCAGGACCCAACTCTCATTTACATTAAGCTTCCTCTTGTCCTACGCTTGTCAGAACAATGTGAGGGAGAGTTAAAATTAAGAATGAGGACGACACTTCCAGCTTTCCCCTACCTTTTTTTCCCCCCCATATACTATGCAGACTTTTCTAAGCGCCAGGTGTTCTACCCATCACAGACGATCAACTCAAATGCCTTCTTGCTGGTGCTAATTTCTCCATTCTCAAATGCATTTTCTCATATATCTTCCCTTTTGCCATAATGTTACATCTGTTTTCTCTGTTGAAACCTGTAGTAGCTGCTATTACAGAGTAGCTGCTTTGCCCCTTGGGTTAGTCAGCCCATCCATGTTCTGTTAATTCAGTCTCACTAACCAGTTTCCCCTTCAGCTTCACTTCTATTTTTTGTGTACATTCAAACATCTCTTTGGCAGTAAAGCACACGAACAGTAGTGATCCAACAGAGGGGAGAGATTCCCTGTCCCACATGTAACTCCCTCCTTGGATGAATTCAGCTTCCGGGGAGTAAAACCCAATGGACAACAGAAGTCTATTTTTGTCATAAAGGGCTTTCAACTAGACCAGGTTTTTTTAAGCATATTCCCTTCTTCCACTTCACACAAATGCATTAATTTGTGTTACACAGAGCTGAAATTAACTCCATTATCTGTGAGTGTTTATCATATCTATGTCCCTTTGTAGTCTTTTTCTTTTTTGCCTATTACTCACAGCTCCTCCCTACACAGCATCACACACAAATTCATTAACAGGCTGTTTACTCCCTCTTCAGGATCATTAAATGAAGATGCTAAATGAGACCTGACCTAACACAGACAGCTGCAATAAGCATTTCCTTGTAAATGGAGTCTTTGTCATTTATCAGAAACTTTGTACTAATTTTCAGTCCACTCAAGGTTGTTTACATTAAGGCAATTTCCTACAAGTTTTCAAAATTAGGCTTGGCTTGTTATTTTACTTTAACAGAAGTTAGTAAGAGACCCATAACACAGACCAAAGAGTTCTTCAAGACATTAAACTGACCTCTGCAGATGCTCCCTCCAAATCAGTAAGAAAACCTGAATACATCTATGGAATCAACACCATGAAGCAAAACTGGTTATCCTTGGTTAACTCCAGAACCAGAGAGGTCACGTATAGGGTACCAGTCACACACTGCCCTGGGCTACTGAAGGACAACAATCAAATGGAGAGAGACAAGAAGAGGCTCACAGATTTCCAAAAATACATCGTATCTAAGGAAAAACTTGAAAGAACTCAGATGGTTTAATTTAGAGAGGCAGAGGCTGAGGAGAGAGGAGATGTAACTTCTCTGAGGAACAGCATGGGTATAATTAAACTTGCCTTCGGACAAAAGAGTGAACTAGATGACCTTTAGAGATCCTTTCCATTCCCATTTTCTCTGATGCTTTGATTGCATAGGTCGCCTGCTCAAAGTTCTCTTACAGACAGCAGCTGTCATAGCCAGAACCTCTGCAGCCCTGAGCCTCCCATTTTAGACTCAAAACCTCTCGACTGCTGCTCCAGGGTTGCATCTCCCCCACAGTCCTGTAGCAGAGGCAGTGGATGCTCAGTCTCCTGCCAAATCTGCATTTCAAGGGCAGGAAATTCAGCAAGTGCTATAATAAGAGCAAGGACTGGAACTGCTGCACCTCAGGACAAAAGGCACAACGTTAAAGTCCTCAAACTGGGCATTAGACAGCACGTCAGTTCTGGATTTCCCACTGGAACCTCACACTGGGGGAGACACTCAGCACTTCTGGGAAGTTAGATCTCAGTGGCCTGCTAAGGACTGGGAAGCTGCTTGCAGTGTTGGTGTTACATGGTCCAGTCTGCCCTCAACTGCAGCAGCATTGAGGAATCCCCAGCTTCAGCAATGTTACTGGTATTTCTTACACTTCTAACCATCTTCTTGGCCTCTCTAATGAAAAGGCATCATGATACTGAGCACAATTCATTACAAGAGATCACCTGCCTCAAAGCACTTGCCTCTAATATTTCTGCTAATACTTAGAGATAAACATTTTTCCTCTTTTTTTTTTCTTTTCCTTAACAAACAAACGATTTTCCACAAATCCTTCCTCAGCACTCCCAGCATGCTGATGAAGGAATGTCTACCTTGTCTATTCCCACCTCCAAAACAGCTGCTTTAATGCTTTCTTGGATTTGTGAATTTGTACAATCTATTTAGATATAAATCCTTTAACTGTAATAAGTCTGACATGTTTTCTTTCACAGTCATGCCCATAAACCTCAGATTAAATCTGATGCTTAATTAATTTGCACACGGAGTTCCCATCTCTCTTTCCTCAGAGCAATGCTTCTGCTCTGGTTTGTGTTCCCTGTTGCACTCACCAGCTCTTCCTTTGCTTCCCTGGCAAATTAGTTGATTGATTTTCTCAGGTACAGCTTCATCTGCACAGGCTGCCAAAAAGCATCCCTCCTTTTCTTTGTTTCCACACAATAATATATAAATTAATGCCCATTTCTATTCTAACCCATTGTTTCCTTCTGGAGAAGCAGGGACCTGGACCGTGCCAGACCATGGTGCTATCAGTTCACCATGATGCTGAGGTCCATAGAGAGCAGGATGAGTTCCCAGAAATCACAGGTTGGACACTGCCTGACCAGACACCCCATGGCCTCAAAAGCTGCCAATCAGCCCCTGCCAGAGGCTCACACAATGTTTAAGAGCCACGCAGGACTCACATTTGGTTTGCCAGGGAAACCCTTTGGTAAGCAAAGGCAATGCTAAGGCTGCTATGGAGACTTTGGCAAATGCCCTTATCCCATATTATATACACACACATGAATTTTTCTGTAGTGGCTGGTTGAATTCTGTTACAGATCACTTGCAAGTCTATATGCAAGAGCCTGACTAAGCAGCTCAACATGGCATCTATATATATTTCCACTGCATCCATGGCTACAGCCTGGCTGTCCTCTACACCAGGTATTACTCTAATGAAATGCTAATACTTAGAAACAGCCGAACAACTGTCTGAGCAATCAGGCAGCAAAACCAAGCAATGATTTAGAGAATGGATTATCCAGATCCCATCATCTGGAAAACTGTTTACTAGATTTTATTTTTCCCCAGTAAAAATACCTTCCTTTGTAAATCTCTAAGTTAAAGGAAATTAAACAGATAAAAGAACCAACCCCAACCATGAATATAGTTAGGCCATATCTTAGATCAAATTGCACAGGCTGTAAGAAAAGAAGAATGGGATTGTAATGGATTATTTCAGTACAAGCTTTTGATGTTTTGCACAAATGTTTTTTGTTTTTGTTTGTTTGGTCTTTTCCTAAAGAGAAGTTTAATGACAACTGCTGAAAATGTATAAAATACAATATTTATGAGCACCATGTGCTGCCTTGAAGTTGTGAAATTGCATGCAGAAGAGAAATACATGTTCAGCAGCAGGACACCACTAACAGAAGAAACAGTATTAAAGTAATTCTATTCTAAGACTTTAGCACTACAAATGCCAGGTGAAATCTTACTATAGCAAGCATAAAACTCATGTATTATCCAATCCAAAATAAGTTTGTGGAGCAGGAGAAAAGCATGCTGGCATATAAGAGAAGCACAGAATGGTAGGGGGTTTAAGTGACCTCTGGAGATCAGCTTGTCCAACACCCTGCCATATTTACTAATATGTAAATCACGTCCAAAAGAGAACTACAGACAGAAGCATTCAACCCTTTAAATCCTGGAAAATATCATTATCACTTGGAAAATGTCATTACCCTTTACATCTGTCCAGCATCTTTATCTTCAACCATCTACATGCATCACAGTTTTTCACAGTGCATTGAAAAATCCATCTGCATCCAGATATGCAAACAAGGAAGGAAAATCCCACAAGTTTTTCCATTTACAGGAGAACTTTACAGGAGAACTGCCTCCTCCTTGTCAGCGACCTGCCAGGAAAAGTATCTTTCTGAATCAAGCAGCTCAGCACATTGAAACCTTTCCAGGTTGATGATAACCTCAGCCTGATCTTACCATTCTGGCCTCTCCAGGGAGTTTGGAGATAAAAATGAACTACATACTGCATCTCTTCTTTTCACAAATGACTAAAGGAAAATTTTAAACAAAATCCAGGTGATAAGAAGGGGACAGAGCCCTTAAACAACCCATGACTACTGTTCAGTATACAAAATATTGAAAAATGAAGTACTTGCTTCCTTTGTAACCTCATCTTGAGTGTTCTTCATTTAAAACCTCATCAGTTTAATTATCCCTCTTTAAAAGAGAAAACTAGTATCCAATGATGAGTTATATTAATTTGAAGTAATGATCTTTGCTTAGTTGTGGCTATAGTTGCCACTATATAAATTGCATAGACCAATTAGATTATTCACATTATTGAGGTGTGACAGCTAATACTACAAATACTGTTTCAGGTCCTTATGATACATCTGCTGTGGAAACTAAGACAGTACTTGTCTTATTAGGTGATAAGAGTGGTTTCTTGAGTTTAGATTATGTATAAAAACTAAACACATGAACAGAGCAAAGAAAAATGTTATTTATAATCCTAAATATCATAGTATTCCCCAAAGTGACAAGATCAATATTGCAGCTTGGCACTTGCTACTGTGACAGATGGTGCTATTAAAATACTGAACATATCTTTCCTGCAGGAAAAAAAAAAATATTCATAAGCGAGGACATTCTATGTTGTCCTCATGCAATTTGCATTTTAGGTTACAAAAAAAAAAAGTAAAAAAAAGTAGAAAACACTTGTGCATTCCTCTTTCAAATGTAACAAAACACTAAAAAGGACTATTATACCCTTTTTAGAACAGAGAAATGAGGGATGCTTGCAGCAGTCTAAAGACTGTCAGAAAAGAGTTTTCATTATGTTCCCAACTGTATTTTGCATTAATTTCACCACGGCTCTTTCATTTTTAATACAAGTCTGTATGAGAACAGAGAAGGTTGGGAAGATTACTGATATCTTTGTGAGCTGCTCCATTCTGTCTGCTGGGAGCCTCTTGCAAAACACGCCTGAGAAAAGCTCAGGTGAAAGTCAGTTGTTTCCTGATTCCCCAGATATTTTTAATGAAGATTAATTTAGATATTTACTAAGGGTCAGCACTCACAGAGCTCATTGTACTGCTGAAGATCCTCCCAGCTGAAATCCTCAAGGCTGAAAACCATCTACAAGTACTTTGGCAATTGAGATTACCCATTGATAGAATGTTCCTCATTTTTTATTTCTACCTATTAAGATTTCTCATTTGTTTTAATTACCTCCCTTCAACCCCATCTCTAGGGTTTAATTCTCTGCTGTGAATTTCTCAAGAGTTGCAACAGTGGGCTTTGCTCTAGCTATTTATTTAGCTGCTCATTTACTTGTACTTAGAAGCAGCAGCATTGTATCAGTGAATCGGGAACGTTTTGTATTAATCACAGCTTTGCAGATGTTCTGTCTGAACTAAGCCCTGGCATTTCTATCCTTGTACACTTTTAAAATGGTAACTTTTATCAAGCAAGTTCTGCTCATCATGTTCCTCCTACTCCCAAGGAATTCTGAACACCTAGGCAAATGAAAATTTTTTTTCCCCCTAATGAGATCTGCAAAGAGAATTTGAGTGGGAGAAAAATTTAAATCTTCCTATTGAAAACACTTTATTTTTTGTAAGAATTGTTTAAATCACAAGTCTTTGAAGTAAAGCAGGGAAAATTAAGACCTTTAAATGTTGGCACTAGCAAGTAAAAATATTTCTCCTGTCCTGCTGCTGGTTCCCAGAGGCAACAGCCCCTGCTTTGTAGCCCCATCCACACTGCTCAGGATCTGTTCTATGCATTATAACTGCATTGTCTCGTGTTAAGGACACCCCATGTTGGAAGAATGGTGGCTAATGGTTATCTTGCACAGGCACTAGGGAATTATTTTGAGGATAGAGCCTATTAAGAAAGCTTGATTTACACACATGACAAAAAATAATGCATGATGTTGGCAATGAAAATAAATAATATCTAAGCAACTGGTAGAAGAGATTTGGTTCGTAGGAGAAGGAAGCCAAAAGCTGCTTTGGAAGAATCATGTCAGATGATTAATCCTACAAGGAGCAGAACTATGTATTTATAGGGATCAAATAATAGCTTTTTAGGTGTTGGCAGGCAGAGCTAAGAAAGGATAGTCTAATAGGAACAAATGCAAGAAGCCTGATGGGAAAAGTTAACCCTGGTGCTACCAAATACAATGTACCTGATCCTGATGTCTAAATCTTGCAACAAATTAGATCATTTAAATCAGCAACTGCTCCATGTCTAAGTTATCATTTATGCTGAATTGAAAAAAAACCCAACCCAAAACAAAACAAGAGCAAGCTGAGATTTTTAATGCCAAGAACAAAAAGTAGAATGAGAATAAAGTCAGTAAAGGAAAATGAGGAAATTAGGTAAATTCCAGTATTATACAAGCACTAAGTCTGCAACTAGAGGTGACTGAGTCAACATGTCAAAGCAGCAGCATTTTAAACAGATTAATCTTGATGTTAGATTCTGCTAGAAGCAGCAGAAATAGCACTCGATATAATCCTTTCTTGTGTCTAAGTAAACAAGGGAAAACAAAACAGCCTCAGAGCTGACACATGGAGAATATCAGAGCCCTTCAACCCCTGCCCAGGAGAGAAGCAGCCCTGCAAGTACCTGCTCTATATCCATTCCTCTTTGAATTGTTTAAAGCCACAGACTTGAGGGGATGGGTCATTTCTTCATATGCACAATATCTGCTTTTGTTCACTGACTTGACAACCCTCCAGAAATTGCAGCAAGTTGTAAGGTGTTCCTTACCTACTGGCATGTTGATTTAAGATACTATTTGTTAAGTTTCTAAATAACAACAAAAGTCACAGTAAATACTTTTACATATTTTTTTCTCCTCCCAGTCTCCACACCCCCACCCTTGGGGAAAAAAAAATAATCTGTGTGTTATTCAACAATGCCCAACTTTTAAGAATCCAGAAAAGTCTATAAAAAAAAAATAAAACTAGCAAAACTCTTCTTTCCCTAGGTATGATTAACCAGCAGGAGGCATGAGATGAGGCCTGAAAAACATTCAGGTCAAAGAGAGGCAAGTAATAAAGTCACTTAGATATGTGCACACTTTCACTTTCTGGGTCTACTGCAAAGCTCCTACTAAAGAGGGGTAGGTAGTTGAAGATGAATTAACCAAGACTATGAAGATGAGGAAAAACCCAGTTGCCACCTCACCAGCAGTAGGAAGGCAACAGTAAAATTCATTAGCAGCACCACTGTGTAAAAGTGGTGTTCAAAGAGAATAAGAAAGTAAATGATTCAGTCTGAGCACAGAGAAACTAAATGGATTTCTTTTCATTTCTCTTTCACTTCAGAAGGTGAAGGGGAAATATCCATCCCAAGGTGACACTTTACAGGTAATGAAGTCAAGGCACTTGCAGAGGCAGATGTATTGAGAAAAGAGGTGAAAGAACAGTTCAATAAATTAAAATGCAATAAATCATTCAGGCTGGTTGGTATCACTCCAAAAGTGTAGAAGAAATGAAGGTGAGAGACTAATGTAAATGTATATTTTAGCACTAAACCATTTGAACCACAGCATCAGAGTGGAGGGGGTGGTCAAGACAAAGTCTGTTCTATACATTACCCACTCTTGCCCCAGTGTCAGGAAAGGGCAGAGGGGACACTGAATGAAAAAAAAAAAAAGAAAAAAAGAAAAAGAAAAAGGATGGGGAAAAAACAGTTCAGGGCTTATTATAAAGAACAGGCAGATATGGTCAAATCCACTGTAGTATTTGCCAGACCAATCGAGCCAAATAAGATGAGAAGGGAAAGCTGGGGTCAAGCCACTAAGCATGTTAGTCTTTCTCAGAACAGGCATGACAAAAATGCAGAAGAACACTGGGTTTCCAAATAGGCATTCCAAACAGACTGTGCTCAGGATATTCAGGTAATAACCCAGGATAGAGGGGAACTGACTTCTGTCACACTTTAGGAAAGAAAGCATAGTATTAGACGTGCAGGATGATGGTAAAGAGTCCTAAAATGAGAGGGCTGCTCCAGCTTCCTCTGGCTAAAAGGAATATACCCACACCTAAGCTCTCTATCATCAGTGGCTTTCTAGTCAACAGCTATCTGCCAATATATTCCATGGGAAGCCTGAGGGAACCAGAGTCAGAAATTACATCTTTAAACTACCATCTCTCTTCTATGACTATAAAGAGAGCCTGGAGTCACTAGGTCAAGTATAATACCCAGATAGGAACTTTTCTGGCATTTATACTTGAGAGAGATCCTCTATAGCCTGACATCACTGCCTTTAAGGCACCATTCTTGGGTTTTGTTTATTTTGTTGGGCTTTTTTTCTCCCCACTGCAAATGTCTATCAAACCTGTACAGATCATGCCAGCATTACAGACCAGATTCACATTAAAACAGGTTCCTGCCTGCAGCACATTAGTTGCTCTGAGTATTGAGGGATTACAGATCAGTTGTTTCATACCCAAAATGCAAATCAAATCTTGCAGGGGTTTATCCTCCCTACCTCCTTATGTAAGAGCAGCAAGCAGGTTTTGCAGGAGAGGACGACTGAAACACCAGACCACTGCAGTGCATTCCACAAGAGCTATTATCTACTCAGCCAGGGATGAAGCTCCAAGGCAGATACCAACATCTTCTAATCAACTTTTTTTCCTCTAGTCAGATATTAAAATGCAAATTTTAAAACAAAAACAAAAATCTATATTTACCCATCTTATTAATGCTTTCACCTAAAAGATCACCTTTTTCTGACCCTATTTTCTTAAGATGGGCACAATCCTATCAAAATCATAGATGCAGTCGGAGCCTCACTATGTACAATGAAGCTATTTTAACTGACTTGGGTTTGGAGCTGGCAGAGGAAACTAGATGACCCCAGTGACAGGTTCAAGCACCAGATCACCCTTCAAACTACAGAAGTGGATGGTACAATCGCAACATCCATCTCAAACTTGCTGGAGTTTCACAGACATCTAAATTTACAAGTCTCTTCCCCCTCAATTCTCTTTATCTAAATTTAGGATTCAGACAAGCAGCTAATAATTTATTTATTTTTTTTTTAAGTAAAATTGCCTTCCATAGCTTCTCTCCTGAATTTTTGAGCACACAATCCTTGCATTCTGATGGTTTCTGTCTGCCATGTCAGGTAAATAGAAGCCAAAACAGGACAAGCCATAACTCACAAATTCATTTTAATGGCAATCCAAGATTTCAGGGGTGAAGTTCACCACTTCATGTGCTGCTCTTTGCTAATCCAGTCCATCATTTTAGTAACCCAAGACTCAGGGAAACACCAAGATCAATTGCTAAGCTGGGACTCCAGGATGTGCAACCTCCATAAATCCTCCAACTCTAGCCCCCAAAACACTCTGTGCTGAGCAGATCCCAGAGGCTACAGGAACCTGCCAGATTTCCATGAGGCACCACTGCAGTGTCTTGTGAACCTAGAGGCACAAGCACAACCTGCTGACAGCCTGTCCTGCACTCAGAGAGGAAAAGGGCTAACTAATCCAGGATCCTGACATGTCAAAGAGGCACTGGTCCTCTACAGAGGTGTGACAGTATTTAATTAGATATCATTTAATTATGTTTCATTAAATCTCCAAGGCAGGCTGGTATTGAGGAGTTTGAGGTGATAATTTATCCTATTTAATTGCAGCTGATAGCACTTGCTTTGCTCATGCAGGTAACTATCTGGCTGTTTCCCACACAGTTATTACAGGTCCCATTCACAATTCTTGGGTCTCAAGAATTTATGTGTAGGCACCAAGGATCAGAGGAATATATTTTAGAGAACTCCCAACACCTCTGAACTGCAATCAAACCTGACTCACAGAAATCTACTTATAAAACATTTTTAATCCAATCCATTTATCACACAAACATACAAAAAAAAAAAAAAAAAAAAAAGAGCAAAACTGCATCACAGTTGGAGTTCTACCTGTGCCAGAGGGAGTTTAGTCATACCAAGCACTGTATAAAGCAAGTATATTTATAGGCAAACTTATACAATTATGATGATTATGCCACTGTTTTGTTCTATCAACTTTTTCCTTTTTTTTTTTCCTGTGTGCACAGTTTTGAGGCGTACCTTTTCAGACATTGAAAAGACTGAAATACTTCAACACTTGACATTTTTCTCTCATCTTTCTTGCAAAGATCCCAAAGCAATCTAAACCAACAAATAGTCTCATAGCACCACTATAAACACCATATAATTATTTCCATTTCTTCTACTGGGGAAGGTAAGAAGTGACCTGTAGCAGCAGAACTTGGAATTGAAATTTGGAGCTCTGGCTCTGAACTAACCACTAAAGATTCTAGCTCTTATGTGGATTCAATAAACTTTGTAAAAATAAAGAAAAAGACCACCACCACCAACTACTAAATAAGCAGCTGTATTTTCTCATGAGTTCTCTTGTCATCCAGAGAAAGCAGACTCCATTGGATAGGGTGATGAGCTTAAGAGACTCAGGCTCATTCTTGGTTTTCCACAATCATTCCAAGCAAGCTACAATCTGTGCCTATTTCTTTCCTGAGCAATAAAGTAAATAGCACTATTGAGCATGTATATTGTTGGAATTAACCCATTGCTGTAGTTGGTGCATTGCTGCAGATTAAGTAATAATGAACATCTGCATGCTAGGACATTAAAATTAGCCTTTGCTTCAGTTGAAGTTATCTCCATTTATCAGCAACTATTTCTCGAAGCTTTCCCTCTGCAGAGCTTTTTTTCCTCAGTGCTCTGCAGCTCTGCACTTAAGCATAAGTGAAATGATTGTATCCCACCAGCTCTTTTGAGCAGGATAATTGGCAATTACTTATTTTTGACACATGCAGGAAATCTAGTAAAGCATAATTCAAATTCTGTTAACAGTGATGAACTTCTTTTGCAGAACAGTGCAGTACAGTGCTCATCTCCACTGCCAATATCCCTGGCAGTTTTAATTCAAATCTCAGAAGTATTATGTGCAGCACATTGTTTCTTATCTGCAAGTTCCATGCTAGAGAAATTCTTTTGTTGTGTAACCTTGAATCTTTTTCCTATACTTTTTGAAACTCCTGCAACACTTGACTGGTTAAAAAGACAACATAACTGATTTTATCTTGTTCCTCTTTATTTTCATGGCTCAAGTTTTCTGTAGAAAGTGTATTAATTATGTCTTGCTTTTGTTATAAACAAATATATCTAGCCATGCAAATTGCCAAACAGCAGCTAATCTTACTAAGAGGCTTTTTAATGAGAGTACGAACAAAACTGCCCACAGATATGCCTGGTGGAACTCTACCTAGAAACCAGAGTAATAGGCTCATTACAAAAAGATTACACATTAGATATGCTGCTCCCTCAGTGGGCACAATACATGAGTGTGGATTATCTCTGCGTTTTTAGAATAAATAGTTTTGCCACTGGTAAATTATACCTTGGGCCATTGGATATCACGGGTACGCAGCACATTATTTTACTTCAGCTGCATCCAAACCTTGATGGATTAGCCTAAGTATTAAATCATGCAGTAACTGAAGAAAAAAGCCATTAGTGAGTGTTTTACTTATGTTAAACTGAAGTTGGTTTGGAAACTGTGGAAGAGAAAGAACCATAGATAAACTTTTACAATTACGACCTGTTTTCAACTAGTAGAAGTGTTCTTAGTATTGCTTCTTTCAGAAGTCATTAATTTGATAAGAAAATACTGAAATTTACATTCAAGAGATTTGAATTTTGATATTATTTCTTCAGATCCGATTCTTAAAAAGACCCCAAAAACCTAAACCAAAACAACAAAACCCAACATGCAAATCCAAACAACATTTCTAGGGAGAAGTTGGTGCATAGACCTAGAAAACTGCTCCAACTCCAACTGAACACAAATAAGAGAGTAGAGAAGACTTTATCCTCAGTGTAATGTGTAAAGAGTGATTCTCTCTTCAGAAATACCAGGGCAACTTTCAGAACTACATGCAGCATGAGATAACACATAATTTATTTTAAAATAGAGGACCACATGTCTAACATTAGTGTTTATTGAGAATTTCTGTACAATTTAATTATCTTGTGTGTGAAGGTATTGACTTAGTGGTTTAAACACTTTTTAAAAAATTCACTCAGTTATAAGCTATTGGATTTTGTAATGATGTCATTCTTAAAGCTTACCATTATCAGTGCAATAAAAGAGAAGCCATTTCTAATTAGATTTTCCTAATGTGATACTGTTCATTATGGATTGATTTTCTCTTTCCCTCTGCTATTTCTAAATGAGTTAGGTGAAGTTTCATTTTTGTGCAAGTAGAGGTTAATTTTCACTGTCAAAGAAGCAGAGATATTGTACAAAAGGTTTATGAAAACCTCCTTAGGCAATTTTGAGGCAATCACCTCAGTGTTAAGTCCCAATACCATTAGATTGCAAGCCCCAAGCTTTAGCCCTAATAGATGTTGAAAGATTTGCAGCATTACATAAACCTGTGAAGAGTCTGAAACTTTCTCTAATGAACACAGATTGCACTACAGACAAGCACTGTTGCTCAGCAGTGGTGCTGCTGCTGCAATGAGGTGACTCACAAAAATAAATTAATGACATCTACTACCAAAGTGATTTGCAAGAGGGATTTTAGTGCTGGTAAGTAGAGACAAATGAAGGACCTTTGATCGAGGACCCTTTGTGAGGTTATGTTGTGAAGACAGGCAGTGTGTGCACCCTGTCTCTGCATAATTGCCACCCCTCTGTCATTCACAACTTGATATGGCAATGGAGAAACACCATGAGGGATGAAGACTCCATTTGGTCTCATTTTGCAACTTGAAAATTAATTCTCTAAGTTGCACATTCTCAGCGAATGCCAGTTGCTCAGCTCCCACTGGTTTTGAGTGCAAAAAGGTCTAAAAGCCATGTATGGGTTGAGATGTGACAGCTGACAAGCTGTGAACTCCTAAGGCCAAAGCACAGGGATAATGCTGACAGTTCATGCACCCAACTACACTGTGAACAGCACATGTCCAACAGCAATTGGACAGAACCAACTTCCCTAATGCTACTTAAAGAATTGTCTAAATTATTAAAAAACTAGATCCAAAGCAAACATGAATAGTTTTCATTCAGGTAAGTGCTCCTAAACCTAAATATGCAGACTTACAAGAAGAGTTAAACAAAGATCCAAGTTAATTTCTGCTATAATCCCAGACAAAAGTCAGTTTACTAAACACAATGACTGGGGCACAAGTTAGTCTTTCATCATTACAGAACTGGTAAGTACCTTCTTTCACCTTAACTCTTGATGTACCTCTAAATCAACACCACCATGATTTCTTTTACTTATCTTGCTGAGATTTTCTTAAAATCCACCTTTGTCTTTTATGTAGCAAGTGTAGTGAAAGACTTTGCAGAGAGTTACAGTACAAGCTTTCCTCTCCACATGGAAACATGCACATCCCAACTTCAATGAATATGTAGGAGTTACTGGAAATGTGATAAAGCAGAAAGAATCCCACCTCTAAAAAGCACAAGGAAAAGGTAAAAGAAGGGGAACAAATTTCATGCCATCATGTTGGCATTGTAGATTGATTCATGCCATTTAGCAGAGTCCATTTGTTTGAGCCCTCTGGCCTGCCCCGTGTTGTTCAAAGAACAGTGGAGGGGAAGTATTGATTAAATTGCAGTAGAAGCTGCTGTGCAAACACATCCTGGTGGCATCCCAGCATGCATAGAAATTTGGAAGGGTTAAATGTAAAGACATCAACTCTGGGCAGTTGCTAGGGAGACAGTGTCCTTCCATGACACCATGGATCAAGCCTACGACAAGCTGTTCCAACAGCACTGTAGTCTCACAAGTCACTCACTGGTTGTGTGTCTTCACTCAGTGTAAACACCTCTCATCCAAAGGTGAGCAGCTCTCCAGCCTTTCAAGTGTTTTGTCAGATGAATTTTTTTTTTTTTAAATAAACAGGTTATCTAATGTGGATTCCATCAGGTCTTAGAAACTCTATAAAACACAGCAAAGCTGTAGAGATCATCTTTTATTTCCTCTAATTGAGCAGTACCAAAGGCAGTGCTCATGGCATTCTGGAAGACAGCTACTCTGAGCATGGGTGAGTGTTGGATCAAACAGACAGAATTTCTGGTTCAAAGCTTCAAAGGAATGCTGGGCAATAGCAGGAAGCCATGAAAAACAGGCAAGAGATGAA
>JAOEGS010014634.1:108201-156227 GCA_025447755.1 Corythornis vintsioides
GACAGAATTTCTGGTTCAAAGCTTCAAAGGAATGCTGGGCAATAGCAGGAAGCCATGAAAAACAGGCAAGAGATGAATTATTAATAGTATGAAGGTACAATGTAAAGCAAGCCACCCTTGAAGACAGATGCTGGTGTGAACATAGTTGTGCCTGGGCTGAAGATGGGAGGATGTGCTACACCAGTGGGTCACTCTTGTTAATTTTCAAATACTTGCTGCCATCTTAAAGTTAAATTGAATGGCTGCAGTTGAGCCACTCATACTGAAGCTGGCAGAATAAGTAACTCCTGTAAAGAAACAGCACCAGAGGAGCTTAAAGAAAGGGAATCAAATTATGTGTGATCACTTATGCTACAAGGGGAAGCAGTCTTGTCTTCAAGGAATACACAACGAATCTGGGTGTTGTCTCACTCCAGCTTTACCACATTTGACAAACCACTTCTCTCTGCGGCTCTGCTTTGTCCGTAAGGCAAGGGTATTGATGTTTCCTCTCACATTCTTGGTCTGACCTTTTTAGATTATAAATTCCGCAGGGCCAGGACATTTCTTTATCTTTATCATTAATGTAATATGCCAGCGCTTTAAAAGCATTAATGGATTATACTTTCACTGCACCTTTCATGCTAAACACTAATAATAATCTCCATTTTGGAGATGGAGAGCTGAAACACAGCACAAATTAACTGATGTACCCAAGGTCATCCAAGAAGATTGCAGCTGAGCCAAGGCACTGACCCCCAAGTGTTGTCCTACACTTTGATTAAAAAAAAAAACCAACTTAGAAAACAGGTATGGAAGAGTCTTGGAAAACTTATTTTGTCTAAATGTCCTTCCAAAAAAAGCCCAAGTAAACTCCCCAGACAATCCTGAAAGATATTTGTCCAGGATTTCCTGAAACACCTCCAGTAATGGGGATCCCACACTACTGAAAGTCTCTCCTATCCCCACTCGTCTAAGATTGCCATTATTTCCTAATAGCTGATGTCAATCATATTGCTGAAGCCTGTAATTTCTTGCCATAAGCACAACACACCATGATTCATAGCAGTTGTTGCCAACACTTTTAACTGAGGCCTCCTTATAGTGTTATTTCTCATGTGAATACATACATTAAATTTAACAGCAAGTCATTGATTTCTACTTGCTGTAACCTATGTCTCTGCCATGTCATCCTTTCACCAGTGCATCTCCAAGGGGTATTGACCCTGGCTCTTCAGGCTGGACAGAGCCATCTCCCTCAGCCTCTCCTTACATAGCCCCTTCCCTCAGCCTTTGACAATCTTGGTGGCCTTCCCTGGACTCACTCCAGTGTATTGACATCTATCTTTTTCCAGAGATTCCAAAACTGGACATAGTGTCCCAGATGAAGTCTTACAATAGTGAACAGAGGGACCAGACAGTTATAATGTGCAGATGGACTGTAAGGAAATTAGAGGCAAGAAGGGGGGATAAAAACACATGTCTGGCCTAGCTGGAGGAGTCTGTTAGATCAGTAATCAGCTGGCCAACACTGTTTTGAGGAGAAACCATTTTCAAGACAATGAAAATGCTCTTAAGAGTTTGTTGGTTTTTTTGTGGGGTTTTTTCAGCAAGTGTTAATTTCAATACCAAATGACTTCAAGAAAAAAAAATCCTGGTTTGATTAATAGAGGATTGGCCACTTCTTCTACAGGTGATCCAGTCTACCCACAGTAACCA
Source organism: Corythornis vintsioides (assembly GCA_025447755.1). Classification (NCBI taxonomy): domain Eukaryota; kingdom Metazoa; phylum Chordata; class Aves; order Coraciiformes; family Alcedinidae; genus Corythornis; species Corythornis vintsioides. The sequence continues at coordinate 109,900 of JAOEGS010014634.1, forward strand.
GGTGATTTATTTTGTGATGGGCATAACCAGAGCTGTTTGATCCAAGAAAGAAAACAATATTTAATTCCATCAAAGAGAAGGGAACATGGACCTCAGGAGCTATGTCTCCCATGAAGAATTACAATGCCAATTATACTTACTTCGGTTTTCACTTCAAACTATATGAAAATGCACTCCTTATCCTCCCCACAGAGAAAAAAAAAAAAAAGGAAAAAAAAAAAAGAAAACAGAGGACTGCAGATTTTCTTCTAGCTCACATTTTTAAATAGTATTAGGCAAATAGAATATCAAGTTAGTTTTGCTGATGAATGCTTAATGGTTTTGGCTCCCAATTATGCCTCCAATGCCAGATTAAGTCAATAGGATTAGCCCCATTATGTGTCTCACATCTCTGTTCTCCACACTTCAACTTCAATAAAATATATTTAAAGGATATTTACCTGTCTCTGAGGGGTGGTGTAAGGATAAATTCAGCAGTTTCTCCACAGTACACTGAAAATATAGCTGAAATTTTCAAAGCCACCTAGTGGATTTTGATGTACCATTCCCATTAATGTCAGTGGGAAGAGTATATCTTTGAAATCTCAGCTGTAAAGCACTGCAATACATGAAGAATAATGATGAACACAAAATTTAAGTAGAGGACATAAGAAGATATACCTAAATCAGTATTCCACAGACATTTTATTAATAATTTTTATGTCCTTATATGGACTATAGGAAATTAAATCAGTGAAGGGAATAGTTTTTTTTCTAATTGCCCTGTTAAAATAAAAACTAATTAAATTATTTCTGGAGATCAAATCTTATGATTGTCTCATTAATATTCTCTTTCTCCTCATGATGGCCACTCTTCATGTTTTCATTAAATTACAGGATTCTAGAACCAATTGTATATATTGGCCTAATCTCCTTAACAATGATTCTATACACTATATTTAGGAGATCCTGCAATTTATATCTTGACAGGAGAGAACTTCTGAAGAGATTAGATTTGCTATTTTTGAATAGTCTGGCTGCTGTGTTATGTTTAAATAAATTGGTGAGTTGAAATTCACAACTTTCATCTTCTGTAAATTGTTTTTCCAACAAGGATAACAGAGAAGGAGGATCAAACAGAAAAAAACAAACCAACCCACAACAAAAAAAAAAAAACAAAAAACCAAAAAAACACAACAGAACAAATCCACATTGGTTTTAACATGGAGCAATGAGTAGCATCTGCCAATGGATTCAAGACAGCAAGTACACCACACCCTTAATTCTTAGGGCAACAGGAATATCTAGGAAATTGCTTTCCTAACCATGTATTGCTTGCTGGTCCTGACTTTTCAGACCTGCACAGCACTCTTCATTTTCCTTATGATGACATTTCACCATTGACCTACCTGAAATTTTCCTACTTAAAGTGAATCAACAGAATAAACCCAAAACAAAACACTATTTAAATAACTTTTTCAAAATTCTCTCTTGAAATGTTTCCTGTCAACTATAATTCCCCTGAACAAATATGCTCAAATGACTATCAACTAACTCATCAGAAGCAATAAAAATCCATAACAAAAGGGAAGATAATGCAGTGGGGAAGGAGAACATTTTCAGTATATCACTGAGAAGCCATTAGCAAATTAAAAAAAATAAATGAAAGATTGTTTTTAAGTAATAGCTGTTAATCTAGCTCAAACATTATCACACTCACTGTTCTTCAACTACTTAAAAACTTAATTCACAGATGAGGATAGCCAGGATCCTTAAGAAAGATATAATGCTATTATTGGTACCATTTTGGTTTATAACAGAGCAAGAGGCATGTGAATCCATATAAGATTAATAGGAAAATTTTAACAAACCTGAATGGTGGCAATGTGATAAGAATTCTGGTGGCTTGTATAAACTTGGAAAAATTTGCACTGCAAATCAAGTTTGTCTTTTAGTTGCTCTTTTTTTTTTTTACCCCCCTCAAAAAAACTAAGGAAAAGCAGCTCTTAGTTAATTAAAATAAGTTAATTTGAATCCAGATTATAAAAACATTAATTTCAAATAATAATTATTCTTAATGGGAAGATATGCCAAATCTAACTGTGCAAACCCAGAGCTCAAGAGCAATCCTACATCATGATGGCTAGCAGAGAGGAGACAGATCTTATTAAAGACCTTCAAGAAACTGCAGAAGTCTATTAACAAGACCCTGCTCATTAAAAAAAACCTGCTATTATTAGCAGTTATTTTATTTTATTTAGATGTTAATTATAAATTCTATTTGTTCATATTACAGATATAAGAAGCCTCAGGTGGACTCTAGGTATTATAGTGAAATTTCCAGGTTATATATTCAGGTTGTCACTGCTTTCACAGTTTGGTCAACAATGCCAGTTTTACACCAACTTACACAGTAATTGTTCAGTGGCAGTGTATTGTTGACAAGTTAGATGGTAGTTTCACAGCATGAATTACCTTTAGATTTGTGAAGTAGAACAGAGGAAAATTATGAAGCACACTGTACTAGCTCTTAATGCAGAACTATAGAATGTATAATTTAGCATTTACTTTATTGCCAGCATTATCTGTATAAAGTTTTAGTGCACAAAATAGCCTACCAAATGCATTAACAAACAAAAGCTATATAAAGACTCCTAGAACCAGAAGACAACATATGAATAATTCACATTTCCATGCATTAGAAGTCATCCGGATGAAGCACATAAAGTGCACTTAACTTGTCCTAAAGAAATCTTATAAATTACCTGAATAATTGTATACAATATCAACACCATATTTCGGTTACTTTGAAGGATAAAGTTGCTTTCTTGGATGACTTTGGAAACAATCTGCAATCTTGCTCAATTTATGCCAATGATAATTGTTGTAGAGCTGCTCAATTTAGACAGAGGGAAATAAACAGACTATGTTTTGTGGTACCTTTTGTACTCATGGAGAGGACTAGTGCCAAATGTTCAATTACCTGTCCAGAACAGACACTGTCTTATAGGTAACTGTACTCAGAAAAAAAAATATATAAAAAAATACCCCAAACAAAAAAAACAACTTTTGAGTCATGCAGTATTTAGCAATGGATAAACATATTTGTAAGCATGGAAGATTTGCAGAGTATCCCTAAAAGTATGATTACAGAAGAACTTATATGTTTCATGCCCAGAAATACAAAAGTTATCAAGAAGTTATGGAGTCCCCCATTTCCAACCAGTTTGTTGAGCCACACCTTCAACTATTTTTTGTTCATTAACAAGAATGAAATCACATCCAACCTACGTGGACAAGTCTGCCAACACACAAACACAAAAAGTTCCATGCAAACACAGGATTAGCTGTACACAGCAATTTTAGAGGTGGTTTTTGCTTCCACCCATCCCTGCATTACCCAATAGACTAAAGTGCAGCAACCACAATTCATAACCTTGTTTCTGTGGGTTTCTAATTCTGCCAAGAAATCTCCAAGCAAGAGCCCTGCCACAGCAGTTAGCAACTGACTGACGACAGACCCATCAAGTCATCAATGTACATGGATGACAATGGGCTGGACAACTGTGGTTATTCAATGAAACCTTGCAGTGTAAGTCACACAAAGTATATGAAGAGGATTTTTTTAATACTTTTTGAATTTAACAGCTCATGGAGTTGTGAAGCGTGACCCAGTATGTAAGAAGGGGCAGAATTTTGGCACTGATGCTCAGCTGATAAGTACTCTGACAGTGTGAACCAAAAACTGAGGACACCAGGATGGGGGACACATCCTCCCAGACACAGGGCTGCAAAGCATTAATGTGTTTCCAGGTAATCACTGCTGGGCACAAATATTTCTTCAGGAAATATTGCCATTATCTTCAACTTACTCTCTTCCTTAGGACTGCAGCTGACTAATTGCCACAAAATAATTTAGGAACAATTAAAGCATTTCTCATTGCTTGCCATTTCACTGAGAGTAAGTTTCTTGATGGAGTAATGAGCAAAGGCGCACGCTAATTACCCATTAACTGGCGGCTTAAACATCACTTCATCTTGCTCTAGAAAAGGTTGTGTGCTGCTTAATTCAGTGCATTGGCTTACAGATTGGCATACAAGTTAAAGGCTGCTCAAAACATCCATATCACTACTTAGTTCAATCTCAGGTGATAGAGCACATTTTCTTTTGACTGCAAGTTTATAGATTTATGCCTTGTCTATCCTGAAGCCTTTTGGGAGAGGTATTTGTGCTCTAGAATGGGTGTACCAAGCTGCAAGACTGAAACACCACATACAGAAGTTACACTAACGTTTTTCACACTAAAATCAAGCAAGATTTGCTGTATGCAACAATCAATCTGCTCTCTCTTCAGGACACAGTTTGGCCATGCTTTCCTGAGTGGAACACAAGATGAACTGATGCTGCCCCATCTCCCCTCAGAAGCAACAGATCCATCATTGAAGGAAGGAGCTCAGCAGCAAAGCCTGAAAACCTGAGTACAGCAAAGAAAAGCTTTGTAAGTGACCCCTGGAAAGCCAAAGATGCAGAATAAAAGGGCAAAGACTTTGTGCCATCTCCAGTTTTACCTCACATTGCAGATGCTTTTTGCTCAGACACATTTTACTCTACTTCTTTGCCATATATCTCCTTCTCTTTGCAAAGAATCTGCCACAGAGGCTCCTGTTACCTAAATGCCCTCTGACTGTGGCTGCCCAACTCTGCTGAGACCCTTCATCGTGTCCTCAAAAACCCTACAAACAGTATTCACAGAACTCCTCACCAGTTACTTACTTCTAATCTGATTTTTTAAACTGGCTTTCTAAGGTAACAAATTTGATGTGACTATGTGTCTGCCCTGCTCATTTTTGGAGTTGGGGCTACTCAATAAAATTTGGCAAAGAAGTAAAGTTCAAAAAATGCATTAAAGGTCCCAGAAGTTTTGTGGAAATAGGCAGCCTGATAGAGAAGACAGATGAGAGTTAACATCCATATGGAATGAAGTGATAGATGATGAACACAATCATGTTAGTAGACACTGGAGAATCTATCCCAGTGACCTTCCACAGCAGTCAGGATTCAGAAAAAAAAGAACACTAACTAGAAAACTACAGCTTTTAAATAAAGAAAATTCATTTCCACAAAGTTGTTCAGATACAGAAAACTTTACTGGGGAGATCTGTAGTCCTCTGTTGCAAATAAAATATGCACTTAACCTTTACAGAAGACATTTCATTTGCCTTTACTTTTTCTTTGTCAGTGAATCAGACTTTTAGTTAGCAGATCAATTTTACAAATTACATAGCCACAGACTAATTGCTTGATATTTATTATAGAGTGCAGAAAACAAGACAACTGGAGCAACTCTGAAATATTTCAGTGAGATAGTCAGGCAAGTGTTTCTTTTGTGGGATTTTTTGAAAAGTGCAGAACTTGGAAAATGGCAGACGACTCTAAATCTGCAAAAGAAAAATCCACCTATTACAGGATATAGATTAATAGCAAAATATATTTTTGACTCCTTGGTCGGTCTATGAGCTTTCTAGTGAGTATTTATAGATAACTGGTAGGCAGGAATGTCATATGCAAGCCAATCAGAGAATTATGCTGAATCCTAGAGGGCATGTATTTTTTAAAGGTTCACTTCCTTTAGTCTTGCTATTACTGACTTGGTATACACAAGGGTGGGTTTAATTTACACCTGTCAGTGAGCCTCGTGAAAATGACAGTGGGGAAGGTACCATATTCCTTTTGTACCCCAAACTGTTAGGAAATTCTTCCAGCCACAGAGCCCTGAAAACTCATTTTTCCTCCATGTTTTTGTAGACAAAGTAGCCCTACTGCACATAATCATTCAACAGAGGAAATATGGAATCCCTTGAGATTAACATAACCTTTTAGTCACCCAGCGAGACAAAATGAGATCGTTAGGCAAGTCAAATTTTGCTTTGAGGCAGAGATTATTCAAGGGTGTTTCACTGTCATTGATTTATGCACAAATCCAAACATAAGCACTGCTGTGCCTGAACACTTCTCCCTTCCCAGTGGACATTACCATCCCAGTATGTGTAGAAATGTTGTTATAATTTTTATTTTTCTTTTTTAAATAGGGATAATCAATTTGCAAGGTAAAGCAAACACTTGTCAAAGCATCTATGACTAAGGAAGGAACTGGCTATCCAGTCATGTCTTGCCCAGGGTACCATCCTCCTCACACACTTCTCACAGAGCCTTAGGTTTGAGGCATGGAGGACACTGCAGAACATATCCCAAGGGAAACAAGAGGATAGAAGAGACATCATTTTTATCAGAGGGCTATAAACTCCAAGTAGCTGATCCCAATAGACTCAGAGGAAATGATGTAATTGATCCCTGACAATATGTAAAGATTTTCAAAGGCCCATTGGTCTGGGAAAATGGACTGAAACTACAAATAGGAGCAAGAAGGTAGTTATGACTACAACAGAAGCTTAAAACACTTTAAGATTAGGTTCAAACCAGCAATGACCTGTTTTGCTGGATGAAGTTTTGCCAACAGCAAGATGAGACAGAACTGCACCTCCAAAGGCAGCTGTCATGGAAATTAAGCCTCAGTATGTATTTCAATGAAGCTGTAGCTGAAGCAGGAGTTTTAAAATATTTATAGGATGCTCAGAATGGAGAAGTTATAGGACATTCAACCAATCACATTGTCAAACTCCTTGAACAGCCATCATAACATGCCTTCCATTTTATATATATAGTGCTTGCTTTATTGTATCACTTGAAGCATGAGGGTACTGTAAAAGAAAAAAATAAAAGGGTTATTTTCTCCCTCCAGAAAAATGTGTATCTATCACAAATGCTTAATAGTACCTTTACCCCAGTGTTATTTTACTGTCTGCTCAGGCATCACATAACTTGAGCAGCCTGCTACCTTCTTTCATCTTGATTAGGCTTTTCTGAAATCTGGCTTGTGACTGCAATGGAGAAGAGCTGATAAAGAACAGAACTCTTGGAAGTGCCTCATGGCCACAGCAATGGGAATAGGAAGGTGCTAGACACTAAAGGATTGCAAGGGCCCAACCCTATTGCAAGGAGTTTTGCAAAACAAGAACAAGAGGGTTTATCTTTCCCCTTTCTCAGGGGAAACACTCAATTGGGTCAACTTCTCATCTCAACTATGTTTCCTATGAATTTTGCCATGCTCACGCAACCTAAAAAACACCACTCAGACATCCACTATCTCCCCATGGCAAGACTTTTCTTTGCAGCTCTGTGTTATGCAGAATTTATCCTCTTACCCTGTTCCAGCCCACCAGCAAAGCTGGCTGCCCCAGTTCCATGTCCCCTGGCCATTTACTTGGTCAGAGTGGCCTTGTGACATTTGACAGACAACTCCACAGTGCTGTGGCATTGGCTGTGTAGTGACATCGGGGCTCAAAGAGCACCTAGTGTACAGCAGTAGCTGGTGGTACTCGGCCACACTGATAGGAGCAGGGGGTGTCCTTTATAGGCTTCTCACGGGCAGGTGGTTTTCACACTTCAATCATTCCCTCACAATGTGCAGATTTCTACTTCAAAGATTTGGCAGTGTTGAAAAGACGATTTTCAGCCTACACAGAGTTCATTTAAGTTGAGAGGTTCATCTTCCCCAGGTTTGTACTGCTGGAATGGTTTTACTGCTACAGTGTTCAAAGTACCTTTTGGGGAAGCAATATAGCTCTCTTTCCTGAGAAGGACTACAGTACATGTACATTCACAGCCATGCATAATGTCACTAGGGCATATACAGAGCTTGGGTGTCAGTGTAGATATCCAAGCATATGTTTATGTATACACAAAAAAAAAGAGAATATAAAGATTGAAGGAATCTGCTTCTGAATTCTTTTGAATCACATTTGATACCAAGAACTCCAGATGTGTGTCAAAATGCCATATTGGTTTTGAATAGATCATTTCTCTTTTTTGGAACTTTTTCTCTATATTGAGCTTGGGAGAGTAAAGGGAAATTTTGCACCCTGGCACTGGGCTTGCAAATGAGGGGATTTTGCTGTTTATGAAAAGCCCTTTTACACAAAGCATCTTTCAGCCAGGGCTCAGCTGAGTCAGACAGGCTGGTGCTTCAGCTCTATTCCACTGCAAGGAGGCCAGAGGAAGGATTACAGTTGGTAAGTAAATAATGGACTTTGATACTGTGTTGAGCCATGTAGGAAAGTTATCTGAGCTTGCCAGGAGCTTATAAATGAAAAAGCTTCTCATGAACCACTTTGGAGATGTGGGAAGAGGAGACCTGCGACTTAATGATTCAAAGGAAACCTATCTGCTTGTTAGGAGATGAATCCTTAGATGACTGACCTAAATCCGAAGTAATGCTGAAGAATGCCAGAAAGAGCTGAGTGCAGTCCTATCATTTAACCTTAAGTCTTTCTGGAGTTCTATATGTATTTCCTAGCAAAAGATAATATAGGAACAGTAATAAGATAACCAGAACAATACATGAAGGAGCTTAGCACAGACAAGTAATAAATGTAGGCTTTATCTATTCTGTTAAATAGAAAATAAAGATTAGAAAAATAAAGATTTCCAGAAAACATTAGAAGTAAAGAGATTCAACAGAAGTGGCCTGGAGCATTTTAGAGGCAGAAGTCAGAATGCCATCTGAGTTCCAAATCAGTGAATGAGTATATTAATCACCTTACAGACTGAAATAAATTCATATTAGCAGTATGGATATTTATTTACCATGCTTGTATTAAGATAATTTAATAAAACCATGTTTAGCTGCATTAGAGAAATGAAGCTAACTTCATACAAGTTACAGGATAATAAAAGGCAGATTGGTTTTGCAGCAAGACGGCGTTCCTCGGCACTGAACCTGCTTTACATTAGCAGATGGCCTGAAACCTCTCCTGAATCTTAAAGTATAGCTCTGAATTGAGGTAAGTTAGGGATGATTTTCTCCTCAATTAGGTTACCTGCCTGTTAATATTCTCTTTCTTGTTTGACTTTAATACATTCTCTTCTTTTCTTACATGTATTTTCTTTATCACTTCTTGTTCACATAATCACACATTCACATATTCTATGTGACTGTAATGCATAATCTGTCACATCATCTCTGCATTGCCTTTTACCAAGTATGTAAAATTCTAAGAAATAACACATAGCTCCATTTCCTTGGAAAATTATCTTCCTTTGAAACTCATGGTTGCCAGCTCACATCTGGAGTCTACCCAGAAAATTGCATACTGGTGTGTTATCCTGAATGGTATATCCTCTCAAATACTCCCTGGATAGAGGTACAGAAAGGCTGTGGATATCTCCTCCCCAGAAGTGTTCATGCCCAGGTTTGATGAGGATTTAAGCAACCTCATCTAGTGGGAGATGTCACTCCTCATGGCAGGGTGGCTGGAAATCAATAATCTTTAAGATTCCTTCCAATCCAAATCATTCTTTGACTCAGTGATTCTATATGTACTTTAATAACACAAAACAAGAATAGGTTCTGAAAGCCTTGCACAGGTATTACATCTCTGTGCTTCCACGAGAAAACATCTCCACATAGGTGAAATGCTACACTATTCTCAGGGCCAGACCCCTTGAGAGGGATGCACTTAAGCTTCCAGGAGTTGCCATGCCAGCCCCCAGCTGTGTGATGAGGTGGCAGGAGATCTGCACTGGTTCAGGTAATGGCCAGGCCATGAGGGGTGGTAGTGCTTTGACCCATGTAAACCTGGGGAAGCATCATAGCTCATGAACCTGCAGGTTGAGTCCATCTCCCTCATCTGCCCAGTGCATGTTCAGGAGGGCCCCGAGACAGGCAGAGGCCATTGAAAAATCTCTGAAGAAACCACTAGCACTAGAATGGAAAACCTGCTTAAAAACAAACAGGTATAAAAGCTGAACTAGAGAAAAAAAAAATGGTACTTCATAACATTGACTGCCATCAGTTCCTTTGGGCTGGGGTGTGAAAATAGAGTTTTTCTGATCCCGAATACTAACATAAGACATTGAAGAAAACTCAGAAGTAAGCCAGTTTTGAAAGTTACTGAATAAGTCCAGTGCATAGAACAGTGGATATTCACATCATGCCTCTAACTCTGGGAGAGATTTAACGTCTTTCCAAGGAGCCTACCCTGTAAAATGAGGATATGGATGTTTGCTTGTCTCGGAGGGCTGCTTGAGAATTAATTACTGCTTGAGTTGTCCTGTTAAATTTCTAAATACTGTGGAAGGGCTGATGAATAAATTTTGCTACAGGTAGTCTAACAGATTGTTTTCTCTACACCCTTATCAACCACACTGTGCAGACATCGTTTCTGCTAGAACAACATTAGCACATCTCAACTAAAGTACTGCTGGTGCAAAAAGAATATAAACTCCCCAAGTCCATCAAGCTAAAATATAATATAGTCTGCAAAGCAATTAGATGTGATACCATCATAGGCTGGAATTCGTTGCAGCAGTAACTGTTTATCCTCACTGCATAGCACAAACACTAGAAACTACATCTGAAATTCTTTACCCTCTGCAGATGTTGCCAAATTCAACGACTATAAGATCCCAGGAATTAGTGATGGAACACACCTCCAACCATTAGATCATTCAGACCACCTCTTTACTGATGCAAGATTGTTCTCCTAAATCAATATGTTAGCATTTCCTCTAGGTCAGTTGAAAGTTTTCATATAATGGTGAAGGGATTTAGCTGCATCCCCTGGGAACTATTCCACAGCGGAAAAGACATTATAGGCAGGAAGCTTTGCTTTATATTCAGCTTATATCATTCCACTTTAATTTACATTTAGGGAATGAAACACTAACTCCAACTTATGACAAATATTTTCTTGTTTTCCTCATGTTTACGTCTTTTAGAAATGTGTAGAATGTTATAAACCCATCTCCACATTACTCATCATTACATCAAAGCATATCATACATATGTTGATGTTCTTTCATAACCTACGTTTTATAAACTTTCATAAGTTATAAAAGGATGTTCCAATCCTTCAGCCATTTCACATGTAATCTTACAAAAGAGTGCTAACAAATTCATAGCAGAAAGCAAAACAGAGGCAAGAAAAACACGATAACTGCATTTGATGTGATAGGAAGAGAGTCCAAGGGGATCTCTTCAGGATATTCTTTGAAGCACTTTTATCACATATCAGGATGTAGCATCCTCTTTACATTTTCCTGGTGTACAACAGGCAAACAAGACATTAGGTGAGGAGAGAATGAGGAAAGAAAATCAGTACAGTTTACACATCTGAAGGGTACCAATAGCAACACACCCACCTAGCCTCTGCTGCAAGGCAGAGCACCCTGGACACGAGGCTGTGCCCAGACCCACTGCACCCTGTGGCAAGGGGCAAACTCCTCAGGGCACCCCTGCGAGTCCCCAGTCCTCAGTGATGGAGAAACAGGAACAGACTCACCATCAGGAGCAGTCCCAGACATGAAAGACAGAGTCTGAGATATTTAGTAGTGAATTGCATAGAGCTCATTCTCCCTGCAAAACCTCCAGGAGCTGTATCTGGCTACTCAGAGATGGTCCTTGGAACAGAGCGGTTGTTTCAGAGTGCTTATACTATCAATTTATATAAAAGCATGTGTAGTAGAGGGAAGAAATTAGTACAGGAGGACTTCCCACAGAATCTAATAGCTGGCCAGAGTAGTGCCCCGAGTCCTGCCAAAAGGCTTGTGATCCCTGCTTTTCGTGTAGCTCTGCCAGCAGGGCACAGCTTCTGCCAGAGCTGTACCTTGTATCCAGACCCCAGCTCCATGCACAGAGCAAACTGCACAGACTTCAAACCTAGAGAGCACTGCAGACATGCTCAGGGGATACCTTGTACATAACCCCACTGTAAAATCAAGTCCCTTGTCTGCAGTGGTCAAAATGAACGTGCATACAGACCAAAGATGCAAATCCTGAGGCAATCATCAAGCCTTCAGGGAATGGACTGGCAAGGCAGAGGCCTTTGCCATACTCATACAGATTTCATACATCAGCTTCTGTAGTATCAAGAAGACCAAACCAATTACTTATAAGCCAACAAAAGGTAGTTCAAATTTAAAAGACAAAAAGGTGTTGAAGAATCCATAATAAAAGTGAGTCAGTACAAACCCTATGATATGTGGAGAGACATCCATGTGGCTTTTTTGAAAGAGCTCAGCTTCACTTCATTGTTTAATTGCTTTTAAAACAAGCTGAATTTATTTTAAGTAACATATGCCACTGCTATTTCATTTTCCGAGCAAATAAATGATTCTGGCAGAGCTGGCAGGGAACATGACTGAAGTTGAGTTCTGGAAATCTCTGTCACATCTCTTTGCAGTACCCCTGTGAAGAATGGATTGCCAAAAAACTTCAGTCTGTGACTTTTAGTTTCAGCCATTTATCAGTCTTGATATGCTTCAAGAGAGATTGCTATTCACCAAAAGAAATACAGAGAGATAACCCCTACATAAAAAGCCCTGCAAGAGGACTTTTTGCCCTATCAATTGCCCTACAGAGCTTAGAAGTGTAGCAGATGTTGAGTAGAGCAATATTTTATATACTTATTGCCAATCAAGTTACTATTTGAGCTTGTTCTCAGGACAGTTCCACAGAAGCAATAAAAGGAGCAAAATGCAGGAATTTCATTCATGTGGCCCAGTAAGTCCTTCCTCCAAACTTTTTGGGGAGCAACAACAGGGCAAGGAAAGGCTAGAAATTTTCCCTGGAAATCCCTACCTACGCTGTACAGATCCAATCCCAGCTTCAAACTAAACAATCATAGATTCTATCATACTATTGCCTATACAGCTAGGGGTCTGCTGTATTCCCAAAAGGACAACCAGGTCACATCTAAGGCCTCCCTGCTTGCAAGGGCTCAGCTTTGTACAAGTCCAAAGTCCAGGTGTGAACATCATCTTGGGGGAAATCAGTGTACCCTTCTTTGAGTCCCTGCACCTCTGTATTCTCTGAGAACATCTGTGGGATGAAGCTTTACTGCATTTAATGCAGCTCAGCTACTCTAACACATTAACACAACAGACACATTCAAAACAAATGGGTACTTGGAGTGATCGAGAGCTTTTGAGAACAAAAACAGCTTTCCCTGATGGTTGAGACTGAGTCAACATATCAAGACCTTTATTCTTCCCTTCTCTGCCTCTGGGGCTGAATGAATGCTCTCAAATGTGCCCTAGCAGGTCTCCATCCACCCTCCTGGTTAAATATGCCCTCAGGCTTTCTACCAATGCAAGGGTACCCACTGGTATCATTCAGCTCCAGATGTTGTCCTTTGTGCAGAAAATGGAAAGTGAACAAGAATAATAAAATTATGGCTGACCTCAGAAGGGTGAGAGTCCCTTCTTCCCCCTTGTAGGTATCAGAAAACAGAGTCACTGCACAGAAATACATTATTTGGAAGCCAAGATCAATAAAAAGAAATAATAACAGTAGGAAAATGGCCATAAATACAGCAATAGTATGTCTGAATCAATGACAAAAGGATCTGGGACTTGGTCTGGTAGTGAATGAAAACGTCTTCTGTTTATTACCCTAAAGGTAAACCTGTCAAAAATTCACTGACGAGGAAGGAGGCAACCACTTTTTTTGACTAATCCTCCACCTTAGGATGTCTTTGGCCTAGGCTGGAGACCCCTCTCATTGTCACCATATTACATGACTTGTGGGCCAAAGTCCTGGCTGAAGAAATTACCTGACAGCTGCAAGGGGGGTGGAATTTGTCACACAGCACCTAGTAAAACACTTAAAAGCAAAGGAACTAAGTCCTTAGGAATCAGTAAGCTACAGAGTTTGTATAAACAAATGCTTTATAAACTGAAAGACTTGCCATTTTGTTTACTGCTATCTGAAATTATTACTTTTACATGGCTTTTACACTCAGAAAATTTGTGTAATTACACAAGCTTCTGCAAAGGCATTTTGAACTATCAGCACCTTTTCTCTAATATGTATGATTTTTTTTTTTTGCCAGAAGGACACCATACCATTAATTCTGTACCCTCTCTAAATGCAGCAATTATCTACCAAAGAGATATTCTGTGCCATACTTCAAGGATAGTTTCACCTTCCAATCCTCCAGTGCTGTTGCTGGGCAAAGGAGCACTCACCATTGCCCTTTAAAGAGACAGGGTCAAGAGGAATCCCAGTGCAATCTCAACAGTTCAATAAAATAAAAAATAAATAACAACAGCAAGACAATAATAAACTATCATAAGCAGGCATTTACTGACAATGTTATTTCCCATTAAATTCCACACACTAGTTCACATGAGCATAACCTATACACTTTTCAGTTTAAATCTTTAATTTAGCACAGGGCACACACAGATTAACCCACAGCAGTGTTTCTCAGGTGCTGGCTTGGGCCAGGCTCACGAGCTTCCTTGCTTATGTAAACTACTCCTCATATTAAAGATTCATGAGCCCTTGGGTAATAAACACTTGCCCTCTACTTGGAGGAGGCAACCTGTAACAGAGTTGTGTAAGAAAATTGCGTTTACAATGCTGCTGCCCCTCTGCTAAAAAGATTCTGATGCCATTGTGAGTATGGCTGTGACTCAAACTGAAACATAATTAATAAACAAGCAGCCTCTTCCTGTATTTTCAGACCAAATAAACTCCAAATGAAAGAAACTTGCCAAACCAGCCAAAATGTTGGGATGGGGAGGCTCCCCCCCATAAGGTATCCTCTGTCAGTTTACTGCCAGGGTGAATACACACCACAAGATCACCTGTAGGTTTCTTATCTATGTAGCTATGGCTTAGCTCCATCACAGTCAACTAAGAACCCCAGGGCAATGCAGGGTAGCAAACACCTAATTTTATTCATTTTGTAACAATGCAAGCCATTACTTTTGTCAGATGGTGCAGTAAACATTTATAGATATCTTTATTTTTATGGGCAGTCTCCATAGAAACTAAAAGAACCATGGCCACGAGTAATCACATGAGTAAGGGTTTGTGGGATCAGTGTGCTGGGTGTCAATACTGTGGGGTTTTTAGCTATAGGGGTTGACAAAATTCAAATAGAAAACACAAGCAGCATTATAAATAGCATGTCCATTTTCACTCATTCTACATTTTAATCTAAGGCTTCAATGGAATAAATTTGTAAGTTGCTTTACAAAGTCCACTTAAAAATATAAATCAAACTATTTAAAGTCTGGTCACTGATATTTGTAAGCGTGTGTAAGTTCTCTAATCCATTTTAGACTTCACAGCTTCACCACACTTGGGAGTCCCTTACTGACCTTGAGGAATAAGCAAGGATAGATCTACCACTTATGTAGTGAATTAAGAAGTTCCCATTTTGAAGCAATACACTAGGCATTAATAGTTAAGTGTAATTAGAAACACTGTAAGAGTTATAAAAGGAGCAATATACAGTAATATCAGTAATCGATGTTTCTATTGATTTATCACTTGTTTCACTAGTTTCACAACACAGAGGACAGGCCCCAAATAACAACAACCCGTTGAAACAAACCACTGTAGCACTAATTGCCACTCTCAAGAGCATATTAAAATGTTTTCCATTACACTTTGAATCAATGCAGTTTGTTTTCAGCCCTCCTCAGCAGCAAAACACATCATACGCAGAGCAGCAGTGCCAACTGACCCCCCCCAAAGATGAGCATTTGGACATTTTCAGTTTCATAAACAGAAAGTAATAAGCAATTGATTCACATTTGCATGCAGTTGGTTGTTGTTTAGTAGCTTTGCTTTTTCACTTGTCCAAACAAATCCTTTCAGAGCGGCCAAGTCCTAGACCAAGGCACAAACAACCTGTCTGGCGAGTGGAGCCTCCCTACTCAGTTATGTGAAGGCCTTGAAAGGGAACATGGCACAATGTTTCCCCAAACATAGGGCCTACAAGCCACACAAATCACTGTTCCTCCTCACCTGAGGACAAACTCTGAAGGGACGGAAGCTTGTCCCAGCAGAACCAGTAGGGTCTTGAGCTACTGCAACAAAATCCCTCCCTCCTTTCCTCTACCAGCAGATCACAAAGCCTTCAAAGGGTAGAAGAAAGCAAAGGGAGAACAACAAAACCAGAGATCCTGACCCCTTTTCTGCCTTGTAGCAACACAGCAAATACTTCCCCCAACCCACCTCCCAGCCTCATACCTATTCCAGGCCACCCCTGTGCCTCTCAGACCCGTCCTTCCTACCTGCCAGCACTAACCAGATCAGCATCAGGCAGGTCCTCGGGGTTCACATTGCAGGAGGGTTGCTCCGACTCTGCCTTGGCAGGCACCCATGGGTGCTGCAGGCTCATTCTCCACTGTGAAAAGGGAAGAAGTGCTCAACCAGAAACTACCCAAACCCCACAGCAGCTGGGCCGAGGGTCCTCTTAAAACTTTCAGATGCCTCCTCCCTCTTTTCCCCTCCTCTCCCATTAGTGCCAGCTGCAGAGGATGAGAGATGCACCCTTGAAAATGGAAGGGTGGGGTGAGTGCTAATTGATGGACACCCATTAGTTCCCTGTTAAAAGCTACTAGAGGGAAAGCCTGAAAAGTCATCAAGAACTTTTCCAAGATGTGTACTTCCTTCTTAACTCCCCCTTTGCTCATTCCAGTCCTGTGCTACTAGCTTTTACTACATGCATATGCTTTCTAGAGAACAGCCAGAGCCCCTATGGGTTGCAGTGACACAGCACGACCCAGGAGAATCTGTCATGCACACTGCAAGGAAATACTATCATCCTCCTAAAAGGATTAAAGCTACACCTGCCTGATGGATGTGTGATCAGATGAGGCCACACTGGACGGAACTTGGCCTCAGCAATGAAACTGCAGGTCACTGCCACAGGAGGGAGGGTGAAAGCCTTTTTACGTAAATGCCAAGATTACAAGACTGGATATACATTCTGTTCACAGGTTTAAGCATTTCAGCCTTGTTACTTTTGGATTTGGGAGGTCAGGCCATAATTCATTAAAATTATAAGTACTTTTAAAGCACTTAGCACATTATTTTTACATCTCAGTCCCCGTGTATAATAACACAAGCCACATAAAAAAATATTTATCAAATTAAGCTTTTAAGAAGGAGCATGGCAGAGGAATTGCTCCAGAATCAGTACTTTTATAACATTTTACAACCTAAAATACACAAATTCTGAAGCAGGAAAGTACGGTTTCCTTATGGAATCAGTGACAGTTCTAGTTGTTGTTCCCAAAGAGAACTTGTTTCAGCCCACCACCATAAGCACTTTCCAGAGCAAATTATAGGGGTTGGTTTGATTGGGTTTTTTTTAAAGGCATATTTACTCCAAACAACCTTTCAAATATTTGGCATGAAAGACCAAAACAGGGTTTTACAGCTGTCATAGTCTATTGGGTCAAAAATCCATTAAAAATGTATGATGCTTAAATACTTATAGGTATGATGGATCACGATGGGGTGTACTATTGAGTAAATAATGTGTACTCTAAATATTTTCTAAGTAAAGGTTTACACAAGAGACTCAGTGGCTTTGAAGTAGCCATTATATGCTGTCATATCAATTTTCATGTTTCCATGACGATTGCTTTACTTTTTTATTACTAATAAACCTTGGCTCAGTGTTCCTTCCAAGCTTGGTGCAAGTGTTAATTAAATACCTCTGCATCATTAACAACCATTACTAATGAGTTCTTGAGGAAGTTCAGTATGTAAGTTAAATATTATAACCTTCAGTCCTCATGATAGCCCAGCATGCCCATTAAATACTGTAATCTGTAATCTTCTTTATAATGACTGTAGAGAGACTTTTTAAAGCAAATGTACTCGGAATTGAGTACAGAAAAGTTGATTGCTGATTGTTGCTGTTGGTTTTGACCCTATAATTAATTTTCCTGGTTTGTTTTTTGTTTTTTTTTTTTTCCAGTAAGTTTGGCTTTCTGTCCATAATTAGCTGAGTTGGCCAAATTTTCAAGACTGTTTAGTTAGCAACCACTTCAGCACGAGGAGTGGACACTTGCAGAACAGCCTGAAGGTTTAACTGTCAGTGACACATGCCGACACTTTGGAGATCTGCAAGAAATATAGGCCATAGAATCATAGAATTATTTCGTTGGAAGAGACCTTTAAGATCATCAAGTCCAACCATTAACCCTACACTGCAAGGGGCCCTAAACCATGTCCCCCAACACCACATCTACACGGTTTTTAAACACTTCCAGGGATGGGGATTCAACCACCTCCCTGGGCAGCCCATTCCAATGCCTAACCACCCTCTCTGTAAAGAAACTTTATAAAGAATTATATAAAGAATTAACTGAAAACAATGAGATACTTCCCATAGATGTCAGAAATAACTGAAGAAACAGAAGTGAAGCTTCCCTGACTTTTGATGAATAACATTCCATTCCTCTGTGAAAAATGACAGATACTTTGCAAGCAATTCTATCTTTGAATGTATATAATATTTCAAAAATATCTTGAAAGCTTCATATTTTGATAAACAGGTTTTACATCCAATTTTCATTAATATGTTTTTAAAAAGGGAGCAGATAATTAGCAGTATGAGACAGATCCTCAAGCAGGCATAAATCATCACAGCTCCATTGGTTTCAATTTATACTGCTTGTAAAAAAGGCTCTCTATACCTTTCTGGAATCACAGAGTGAATTCATCATCCCCAAATAATTAAGGATTTAATTTAATTATCTGTTAATCTCTTCATTTTATGACTGGATTCTGAAAGATGGCAAGAACTACGGAGAGCTATTGCAAGGGATGTTAATGATAAGTACAGTGTAAATCATGATTTTGATATATCCATAAATACTGAGCAAGTTAATGCTGAGAGTTAAGTGGAGAAAGGGAGTGTGTGCCATATCATAGACATATAATCTCCTGCATAAATATATTATGGCTTATTATAAATGCTTACTCTGCACAGTAAAAGGTCTACTCCTTTTGTTTTAATCTCAAACATAAAAGCCCTCTTTGAGATTTTGACATCCCTCTATCCAGAATAGTTTGCAGTAAAAAAAAAAAAAGAAACAGTAGCATTTAAAACTGACATTTGTTTCCACAGAAATGTAATTTTGAGCTATATTACCCTGAAATATCAGGTACGACAATGATGGAAAAGGGACAAATGCTTCAGGGAGAAGAGCAGAAACTGCATCAATTAATGGATGCTTAATAGCCTACAGTTTAATAGCTTTTACAAATAGGAGGTAAAGGACAAAGTGTTCAGCTGCACAACATATACAGCTATATGCAAATAAAATATTTCTATCCAAGAAGGACATTTTGCCTTTTAAAATTAAACTGCTCCCTGAGCCCATTTAAGTACCATGCTTTGACTACAGTAATTATCTCGTGTCACTTAATATGATATAAAATCTACTTACGCTTAATGGATATGTTTTAATTTCTAAGGAAACTACGCCTGTATGCACAAATGAAACTCGTATGATGATTAAAATATAATTTTCTCTCAGGCAATAACACTTTTCAACAAACAAAACCATAAATAGAGACATTACTTCTATTTGAAGACAAACTTCAAAATGCGGAAATCCTCTACTACTCAATGTCCTGACTATAAATTTCTTCATGTTACAGAAATAAACCATTTCTCATCACTGATGCAATCTCAAATCAAGGCTACTTTTAAATATTCAAATCAATATGATCAGGAAGGAAGTCAACAGATGTTTTCAGATCAGGGAAAACATGTTATTTAACTAATAGTGTAAGCTAATTTATGTAACTTAATTAACTGGTATTGCAGCCCCATCTTCTGAAAGTATCCAAACCAATGTATTTAATAATTTAATATTACTTTTAGATTAGTACTGTTAGCATTGTATTTAACAATGTGAAAAACTGCCCCCAAACTTCTCAATAAAACCCATAAAAACCAGCTTATGAGACATCAGAAATACACCCATTCCACTTGTTGCACCAAATTAACTTCATGTTTAGTAAAACATTATCTGTTTCATTTCTCTGTTGGTTTATTTCCAGCCTGCAAAACATTAATTTGTTTATATAGGAAATATGCCCTTCTATTATTATTTAATTCATTTGACCATCACACTAGATTCCAATGTTACCCGGGCTGTGAGCACATTCCATGTCCGTCAGCTTTACAATATATCTCAGCTCTAAAATACAGCCTGAGGGGAAAAGAGGTTTTTTTTTGTAATGCCTTTTTTTAATATTCCTCCACCTTTAAATGGCATTTTTAAAGGCCATACAGGAAATCAGCTTCGAGTAGTTTCCTCAAGGGTTTTTATTGTATAAATGTTGTTGTTTCAAATTCTCTCAAACTTTTCTGAAAAGTTAAATTAACCTGAATGCTTTATGCCTCTAGAAATTTGCAACCAGTCTGCACAACAATAAACACACAAACAAACCCTGCAAGGAGTCTGATCAAATAATGTGCATGCAGCAGGACGGCTCGTCCGCAAACACCAACATTACCTGCTCATCATTATTTGTTACCATTGCAATTTTTCTAATAGATTAATACATATTTTTCACTCACCCTCCATAATTTTTTTAATCTCTTCAATCTGGACAATTTGGATTTGTTCATCTCTGATGCCTGCAGGTCAAATATATATCCTATATGGCTGTGAATATATTCTACAACCAGTCGGGTGCCTAAAACAAGAGAGTGATATTCTTGAAAACAGAGGCACTCTCTGGCTTTTAAGGCTGCTCCCAATAACCACACAGTTCACAGCTCAGCATAAAGTAACCAATAGCTGAACATGACATTAAGAAAACAACAAAATCCCTCCTTTGAGATCATAGAGGGAGAAGTCTTGATCCATCCAATACTTGATTTAGGTCAGTGAAAAAAAAAAAAAAGATGATATTATGTCAGCCATCCAACTTTAAGAAGGCTTGTGAGATGACAGTCATGGCACTTTAAAGCACTGTCATGATGAGTCTTTACAGAGGGATTGTTTTAATCCTATATCAAAAAAAAAAAAAAGAAAACTACTTAAGATGTATGGAAATCACATGACATTACAAAAATATTTGCAATGTGCTGCAATGAAATGAGGCTGAGAAATTGCTCGTGTAGTGTTTTCTACTTTATTTTTGTGGTTTCCTAAGGATGTG
Organism: Corythornis vintsioides; assembly: GCA_025447755.1. NCBI lineage: Eukaryota > Metazoa > Chordata > Aves > Coraciiformes > Alcedinidae > Corythornis > Corythornis vintsioides. Next base: position 130,932 of record JAOEGS010014634.1, read on the forward strand.
AGGTTTACATGATGGTAGGAGTGTGTGTACCTGTCATGCTTCTCAAATGGATTTTAACCATTTGTCACTAAGTAAGTAAAAAACCATATAAAGTGTAAGTCTCAAATATGTTAATTTTTAAGTTTCCTCAAAAATCAATGAATGACTTAGGAAACTGTATTGATTCTTGATCTAGTGGAAAGGTGACAGGGAAAGAATCTAACCAGGAGTGGGATCCCATCCAAGGTCCCAATCTGGGCTTTATCATTTCAAGAAATGGAAATAAAGCAGAAAGTGCATTAAATACATCTCTGCGATAAAATATAAAAAACCCACCACATTTCAAGTCCTGTTTTGGAATGAGAAGATAACTTTGACAAATGCTATGATTTATTACAGTCAGCTACAACTTCAAAGCTGATCTCCTGTAGTGTGCAATGAGCCATCTCTACAGATGTGACTATGTAGAGGACGCTCTTTTTAAGTGTCATTTCTAATTGAAAGCCTGGTAGTGCAACAGCCCAGGTGGCTTGAAGGAATTCATTCAACACAGCTACATAAAAGGGTTTTGCTTCAAGTATCTGGTGTGCTGAGTGGCTCTCTGACTCTGGAATACTGAGTGGCTCCCTCCACAAGCATAAAGGGGTGACCACCACTTTCTCATGTGAATTAGAATACTTTCTTTGCCACATTGTGCTACCCTAGGTCTGTATGTTATGTTATGGCATCACAGAAACCTCTTCCCATCTTAAAATACTGTGCAGTGTGCACTTGATGAGATTACACTGCATTTAAGGCCACATTTGTTATTAGCAGCCAATACTGACACAGCCCTTAGGATACTTGCCCTCTTCTCTGCAAGGAAAGATCTAGACAGAAGTGCCGTGGGTCTGAAGCAAGGTTCTATTTGGGCAATGTGTCATTACCTACATGATACAGCAAAATCTTTACAGGGATGTGCATTCACCAGTAATTCAGCATTGGATCCATGCTTTCTAATAGTCATGAGGTGTTTCACTGCATGTAAAGCTCCATTTCAAATGTGGCTACCAAGTTTATTTGACACCATGAGCTGTTACTATTTTCAGAAGTGACAGAATGGTGCTAGGCATCTATTTGATCATTTTATTCTCAAAGTTGATGTCAAAGTACTAATGTTGTTCCACAAGGAGCATGATTCCCATTTATTTTAATGGCAGTAGAATCTGACTTCTGTTTAATAAAGAATAAAAGTGACTCATGTCTCATTTTTATCTAAAAGGACAAGCTATACCTTATTAGATTTTCTATACTTCATCCCCTCTTATTAATCAGCTGCTCAATTATCTAACAACAGTATTCCAAACTTTAATTTTTCAGACTTAATTTTCATTCTGACAATGTGCTCTTAATCTGCCTGCCACTGAAAAGACAGATAAGAATATTTCAAATTTCTTAGTGTTTATTGCTAGTTAGGTTAGTTTATGATTAGTTAGATGTAAGAGAATGTATAGAAACTCTTGCTGATGCTGTGTTGTATTAGTAGTGAGGCACTAAGCACTTGCAATTAAGCTAAATGTAGACAAGTGCTGTTATGAGAGCAAATGCACTAACTGCAGGTGCAGCAAGGTGCAGTTGTATGGCTTCTGCACAGAACTGTGCCTCTGACCAAAACCAGACTGACAGCTCTATGCTAATGTGTGCCTGCCCAGTAAGAGCTGGGTCAGTACCTTAGTGCTCTTCTCTTTCCTATCTTTGTTTATGCACCATTAAACATCTACAACTGAAGCTGTGCTTTCCTATACTCCAGTGATACTCAAAATGAAATGGAGAAATTAATTTAAATGGTTCTTCTAAGCAGTAAAAGAACCTGCTTTACATTTCTTTGCTCAGAAGATGAATGTCACCTTCTGGCTTTACATACTATATAAGAAGAGAAGTTGTTCAAGACATTTCTTTCACCAAACATGATTCCAACTTGTTTCTTTCTTTGATATGGTTTGAATGCTATGGTTAGAAGGAAAAAAAACCAAAAATCTTCTCAATTAAATCCATTTCAGAATCATTCAAAATGCTTTCACCAGATTAAAGCCTTTTGACACTGTAATGTGCTGAAAAGTGGCTTCCAGAACATTTTTACCATGGTTTCAGGGTAAAATCCTAATTCATAAATAAAGTGGCATAGTTCACTCACTATACTCATTATACTGACAGGCACACTTCAGGAAAATAGCTTATCCCTAGATTTAAGAACTCTGAATCCCACAAATGTCAAAGCACTGACATTTCCAAGGTATCACTAACAAGGTGAGAGCTGAAGGAGATCAGAGTAGAGCCCAGATATTAACGACCAAATCACTCTTTCACATCCTCCAACTTCTTTCCATAAAATCTGACCTCAAAATAAACCTCCTTAGAGCAAGTACATGGTGTCTGATTCCTGTCCTCTCTTTACTGAACTGCAGAACTTCTCCTACATGACCAGCACCTTGTAAGAAACAGTCAGATAAAGAAAATTAAACAATCACAGGTACAAAAGAGTTGTGTTCATGTTTTGTAAAGAAAGTAACAGAACACTTTGGACATGAAAACTATCAAATTCTCAAATTCTTACAGATCATGCTCCAATATTGACTTTCTCCATTTGGTTGCCTTGGTGAGTTACTCATAAATAAGCTCTTTGTGCCATCCAGCAATAATTGTTCTGTGGGTTTTGCTGGTCTGCTTCCCACAAGGTGAGATGCTGAGCTTTTACCCAGTAATTTAGTTAAACATAATGGAGTGAAATCATCCCAGAATATTTACTGCAAGCTCAGAAACTCACCTCAGCTGCATTTACTTAGAGCAATAGCACTACATTTGTTCCTGGAAGTATAATTGGGATCCTAGATTAACAGAAAAGGAAGAAGATTTGATTGTACTGATTAATCACAGGATTACAAAGCACCAGTGTGGAAGGCAGTGAAAAAAAAAAAATGCACTGCAAGTTGTTATTGGGAAAGTTTTCTCTTTCCAGTAAAGACTGAGAAGTATAGTAGGAAAACACAAAGTTCTGCTGACACTTCATTTAGATAGTGGGCACAATTTTGGTCACTTCTATTCACAAGAAATGAAAGCAAAACTGCAACACATGCAAATAATGTCTGGCAGATTATCAGGGCAATGGAGAACCTGTCATGTGAGAGAAACTACAGGAAACTAATTCAAGTAAGGTTAAGAGGGAATATGATGGCCACCTATAAATACCCTGGCAAAAGAAGCAGCAATGGGGAAGAAGAGCTATTTAAATCCAAGGTCAAGACCAACATAGGACAGATGTACACAAAAAGGAAGGACAAGTGTAAACTAAAAATCAGAAGATGGTTTGTGATCATCCAACTCTATAGAGTATTCCTAATACGAATAGAAAGGAAAATATGTTACATGATTCTAAGATGATGGTTGAGTAGTTCATGGGTGGGACAGGATAACAGAGTGCCTGCAGTATGAGGGAAGCAAACCACCTTGAAAACCTAATCACAATTTCCTACAGCTCACAGTGCTCTTGTGACAGAATTAGGCAAACATCTTTGAATGCTGGACCTCATGCTCAGCTGCACCATAAGCACCAGCTCTGACCCTCTTCTCCCAGCGAGCCCACACTGCCCCATGAATTGGTCTTAGGACTGCTCTAACATTCACCATCTACTCATGTAAACCCATGGATCCATATGCCACCAGATCATTACCTGCTCATTGGGTCATCATCTGATCATATCCCTGCACTAAAGGACAGCACACCTGATGTCTTTTTTACCTTCCACCAGAAACAGACACTTCCCTGCAAGCAAATTAGATGCAGATGATTTCACACTGCAAATCACACCTGAGTCTGAATCTTTGCTTTCAAGGCTAACTCAGCTCACATCTCAACTGGTTGGTTCCCAAGCTGAAGAAGGCACAGGACCTTCTTAGTTCACATGTGAGAAAACTCAAAACTTGTCCATTATCAAGTCCAATGCGTCATTCTTGGCTTAGGGTTTATCATTATATGAAGACTCTTATTTTAACAGCCTTCATCAGCCCTTAAATATTTTCCTGGATTCCTGTCTGCAGTGGAAGGAGTAGCTACTTAGTTGTTTGAAAAAAACCCCATCATTATTAACAGGAGGGAAGACAACATAATTTGTCTAACAGCTAATAGAACCAGTATCAGCACAAGTCCATAGTGACACCTAAGGCAGGAAATGCAGAATGTTCTGCAAAGCAAAATAAAGACAACATGTGGGGAAAAAAAAAAAATCACAAGGAAAAGCTACAGAGAGGAAAAGGTGGCAATCTGCAGTCCTGTTCGGTCATGAGCAGGGATTTGTGTGACAACCTTTGCTCATTTGCAGCAGAGAAAAAAGGCACCCCCAAAGAATACTTTCCTGCTGGCTGCCACTACAAGGAAACTAATGAACAGCACACCCATTGCCTACTGCATGTTGCCCTGTCAGATGGTGCCCATGTGAGATACAAAGATAGCCAAACATCAACTCCTGTTCACTTTACTTCAATAACTTTAACAGACAAGACCAGAAGATACCTTTTAATGATGTTGTTCCCTTAAATGTGAAGCATACTGCAGAGTGTAATCTGAAGTGGTCCTCCTGGTTGTGCCAGCACAACTGCTTGTGAGCTCATGCTGTGATCAGAAAATTCAATTTTTTTTTAACCAGGTTATTTTCAAGGCAGGTCAGGTCACTTATCAGCACATTGATCTGGCTCACAGCATGGCTGTGCAACTAGTTATGTTGGCAAGCTGAGCTCCCTTCACTGACATTACCTTCCAGCCCCTCATGCTGGGACCTGCAGTGAACTTCTGAACCTGCCCTCTGCTCCTTGAAACCACTAACCCTGCGAGGGTGAGAATCAGCTGTTCCCAAGCAAAAAAGCACTGGAAAGAAGTCACAGTAGAGCAGTATGAAAGCACCAAAGATCGTTAGCAGGAGGAGGTAATGTCTATTTAATAGTCTCTACTATTTGCATATATATTAACTCAACTGAATACTTCAGCCACATCCACATACTGTGCTAAAGAAATATGAAAGGAAAAAAAAGTCCTTCCTCACGTATCAGTGTGCACACTTGCAGGCACAGAGCCCTTACAAAAAGTAGCACCTATTGCTTATTTATTCAAATCCACACTCAGGGACTGATTTCCAATCTGCAGGAGGTGTGGGAGAGAAGCCTTGAAAGCAGCATGTGCTCTGGGTGGAACAAAATACTCTGAGACAGCCTGCCATCACCACTGTCTGTCACAAAATGACCCATTTGTTATAGATTTTAGACTTTTTGCAAGCAGTCTCTTCATCAAAGTCAGCTACACAGATTGCAGGGTTCCAGTATGAGGCATTTAATGGGGTCTCTTTCCCTGCATCGCATATGTTCTGTGTCTCTGAATATATAAAAGCTGTTGAACTCACAGAATAAAAAGCAACAATATTCTCACATCTCTATCAGTGTGGTTAGACCATGGTATCCAAGATACCCTATGCCTTCAAGAAATTCAGTCCCAAGAGGCAAAACCTTCTTATTCATATTTAAGGTACAGGCAGTCAGTAATTAATCAGGTTTTAATTTTTTCTCAATCAACCACCTGAAAACTTCCATCTAGTCCACATGGCAGTATTACAGTAACAGCTACTCCTGATTTGCACCACTGGGTTTGCTGCTAAGTCCCAGCTCCTTCCCCAGCAGCACCAGCATTACATGACATGCTATTGCTTTCAGGAGCCAAAAGCCTTTAACTTCTGGACTGCAGTGAAGTGTGAGAAGCAACAGAGACAAGGACTGTGGGGTCTGCTGTCCACTGTAAGAGCTATCTGGGCAAACCACTACTCATGTTTGGAGCAAAAGGGCTAAGAAAGCAAGAAGGAGAGAGAAGTGGATTGACAGAAGCATAAAAGACAAAAAGTTCTGATATTTGCCCAACTCTAGAAATTTCCACTGATGGAGACCTGACGCCCTTTGTAGGCAATCGTCTCAGCCTCTACAGCTGGAAAGCTAGTTTTTCAAGCTCGTTATTCTATGCCAAGCCTACACAGGACCTTGGGACAGTCTTCCTCTCTTTGCAGTTACTCTTCAGATAAATAGAAACTGTCACTGTATGTCTTTGTGAGGGACAAATTAAGCAATACCTGGTTTTACACTTCACAAATTAATTTTCCATCCATGGTGTAATATTCACACTCAGTCTTCATAATACATTCTTTTTACAGAGGCAGTTTGAGTTTTCCTCCCCTTATTAAGACACAGACAAAGATTTCTACATAATATTTAATGGTGTGCTGCTCTTTGGGGGAGTGTGTTTTGTCTTTCTTTATTATGTTTCCCTCTAACACTGATTGCTGATACAACACTGTGCCTTGCAGTGTTCTGCTTTTGTTTATATATCCTGTGTAGAGAGAGGCTTTTAGGAACAGTAACAGGTTTCCAGCCCTGGTATTATTTCCATTGGAGTTACTTAGCCACCTAAAGCCAGCTGGTCCCCAACCACGGGAGACAAAATATTATAAAATGAAATATCAACAAAATAGACTTGAAAATAGACTAGAAAATACACAGCAAATTAGTTTCTACCCCTAAGAATATAACCTGCATTTTAGATAACAAAATATTGTGTTATAAACAACAGTAAATATAAAGCAAATAGGTCAGACACAGAGACTTTGGAAGAAAGCAGATCTGAAGAAGGAAGGTTAACTCTCTATACATCTAGCACTTGTGCAACCACCCCCTCGGGGTTTTTCCACCTCTTTTAAATGACATACTCTACAAGGGAAATAGAAGCCCAACCATTGCCTCTGTTCAGACAGATTTTTCATCTGAAGTCTCCACCAAGGTGACCAATTAATGTTAATCCAGAGGGCATTTTGTGTGATCAACCATTAGTGATGCAATCAACCCATTCATGGCCATCTCCTGCTAACACATTTTGGTCATTATGATGACGGATCATTCTGAGCTTCTAGTTAGAAGTAAAAAGCTCCTTATCCCACTCCCATAATCATTGAGACTCTGTTCAATGCAATTACCACCAGGCGTAAGGGAGACTAAGGAGAGGGGCAGACTGAAATATGTCCCTAAGTGCCTTAACTATTTTGGATCTTAATTCTTTTAAACCCCTTATCATTCTAAAAATATTAGCTTTGCCACCAAAGGTGGGATTCATTTGGAGAAACACAGATATCTGTCCTGTAGAGACACCAACTGAGCTGCCCATCCTGGGCTCCTTCAGCAGTCAATGGAGCTCAAGGCAGCAGAGTCACTGTCTCCTAAAGCAGACATCTAAACCCAGTCAGAAGAGTCACAACCCAGAAGTGTTGGTATTGCTCTTCTGATCATAAAGGGAGCCCACTTGACTAGATCAGATGGAAATTCTTAGCTTCTTTAAAACAAATTCTGCCCCATGAGTCTCCTCAGCAACTTTTCACCTCTGCATTGCAACCCTTGCACATTTTTTTTTGCACTGGGAGGACAGGATTTGTGTGTGCAACTAGATAAATGTGTGCATGTGAGGTCGTGAGGTGTGATAACTGCTCTTAGGGCTGGCTACAGCAGACACTGATATTCCAGAGAGGAGTGTGTTTCTTTGTTCTATTTACTAGAAAAGCAGAAATTCTGGAAGGCTCCTTCTGCCACTAGATTTCCCAGCTGCTGCCCAATGACCATGATAGTGTTTCATTAGGGCACTTACAGCACTCTAGATGTTTAATATTTTATTCCTCCCTTAAAGCATCTGGTGTAAGTCACTTCTGGACCAGTTAGAGCATTATTCTGTGACATTCTGATCTGGTAATTCCTGTGTTAATTTTTACAACACTTGTGGCATTGGCCACAGAGTCTATTCTGAGCCATTTTTATTATAAGAAAAGGATGCCTTTCCTCACTCTTCCTTTCCCATTGAGAAGTTTGGGATTTGATGTTTTGTTGTTTGTTTTTTTTTTTTTTTTGTAATGGGGATTTTCACAGCACAGTATCTATGAGAAGAAAGGGGCACTGCAGATTTCAGGAGTCAAGAGCTGGGCTCCCACTCCTACTGCGGGCAATGAAAAGGAGGATGTTTTTCACAGTTATCTGCAGATTCAGCAAATGTCTTCTGAACTTTTTATGAGCTCAAGTACTGCATGACAGGTCCCAACACATGCAGTGTTCACTAGTATTATAGCAAAGTACAGATGCCTGAAGGCATGTTATGTTTTCTGGTACTTAGAGAGATACAGAAAAAAAATAATTAATTCTATATTACAACATTCAATAATTACATTATTAGTGGTATTGAGCAGATCAGAGTCCGAAAGGTCCAGCACAAGTGATTATGAAAGGAACAGAATTTCACTACATATCTCAGTATCAGACTTCTCTCCATGTTATAGCTGAGAATGAAGGCATCCCAAACTATCAGGCATCATTGAAATGCCACTCTGAAATGCCAGAGTCTGAGCTAAACCACAAAACCAGTCAGAGGGTTAGGCTGTGCCCCTACTTAAGGATACTTTGATTGATGAAGGTCAGCTAAGTATAATACTGACAATTTTATAGTCATATAACTTCCTTTAATTAAGCCTCCAGCTTCTGTGTAGGTACATCTCCCTTATGTTGTTTTTGCTTATTCATCCTTATGATGCCAAACTGTGAAAAATTATACAGGTCATATAATCTTGTCACTATTCTGGTCTTACATTAACTGATTAATTCCGAGCAACACTGAACAAAAATATGAACAGAAAAATGTCATGACTGAAGTGGTGCAGTTAGATCTGAGTCCTTGTAGGCATTTTAGAGATTAGCAGTGTAACAAATTATTAGTTCCTCTAAATATCTGTATCTGGCTAAAGAAACTAATCATATAAAACTGAATCATTAGCCTTTGGCAAACTGCCTCAATTTCTGCTAGAACAGGCTGGTACAAGTTGAGAAACTGAACTAGGGATTTTGGTTTTGCCTTTTTTTTAAATTTTTTTTAAAATGACACAGGAAAGTAGATAATTTTTCCCTGTTAATTTTTATAAACTGAATAAGGTCTGAAAACTCTCAGTAGAAATAGATTTGTTTTCAACTTCACTTCATAGAAGTACTCTTAGTTGCTGTACAGACTTTAAAAATATATACCATGGCTGAACTCAGAGGGTGAAAGGAAAATTCAAATGCTGTTTTTTGGCTGGTTTTTGTTCCTTTAAGTCACAGTGATGAAATATTGAAGGTTGACTTTGCCAAGAAGTCTCACAGGGCTGCACCAGCAATGACATATTCATCACTGATTAAAAGGAGTTTGCTACATTAACTTACTCTGGGGTGGGTTTGTACCAAGAAGACATTGCACTGAGTAAAGAGGACACAAAGCTGCTTTGCTACCAGTGACAACAGACATGCATCCACACTTCTCATGTGATGCTGTAGAGATATAGCAGAGCATCCCGGAGAAACCAGAGGCAAATGCTGCCCTTGTACCTGACACCTGGAGCCCAGAGAAGCCAAGCTTTGGAGTAAAGAAGGTCCTGGTGTTTCTGTACATCTTATGGACAGGGACTTATTGCTTAGAGAGCTACAAGAGAGCGTTTTAACTTGCTGAAATGCCTCTTTTTCAGCTCACCCCTCACATCTGTGTGGCCTCTCTTCCAGAACAGGCATTTGCCAAAATTATTTTTCTGCTTCACAATAGAAACCAGCTGGACTAAACCCAAACTTGTGAGAGTGCATCTGCATGGGCAGCCCTGAGCAGGGGAATGGCATCCAAGAGCCTGTTTATCTCAAAATGTCACTTTGAGATCTTTTTGTGTTTTACCTGAATAGCCAAATGTCTGATTTGCACTGAACTGAATATTTTGACTGCATTTTTTTTCACATAAAGATTTAAAATAGCTTGAGATAAAGGCCTGGGTTAATAAAGTATTATACAGTAGGTTCCCAGAGTCCAGAGCAAGACCCTAAATTAGCTATTCCAATAATGGAGAACCCCCTAGGGATAGGGAAGGGGCAGAGGATGCACACACAGAGCAAAAAAAGAAATGTTCCCTTTGAGGGGTATGAAAAATTTAGTTCTAGGATATACTGCAAAACATGGCAAGAAGTTTCTCATCATCCTCATATCTCCCCTAAAACCACATTTACAGCAGCAGCAAATTGTCAGCGCATAGGGAAAGACAACTGGGGTAGCAGTGTAGGTGTGTTGTGCCCAGAGGCAGGAGGTAACCTGCCAGGAGTGCTGCTCCTGGGACCAAAAATTTCCAGGCTGGGATGTGCTGGGTACCTTCTGGAGGCACAGAATGGCTATCACTGAATGGCTGCCTCTACACAAGCCTTCCCACAGAGGGGGGGAACGAGGGGAAGCAGAGAGAGAATGAATTTATGAGGAGGGATTGGAAGACAAGCCTGGAGCTTGGAGATACGGGATAAGAAAGATCTTCTTAGAGAATATCTGAGGAGATTGGAAGCCAGAGAAGGAAGAAATAGAGAATCTCAAGGAAAGAGTGATAAAGCAGCCTGGTAAGAAGAATATGAATAAGCAAAGGTTACAGGTGGGAGAAGTTGTTGAAAGGCGAAGAGAGAATCCAAGAGGAAAGATACCCAATCCTAACGAAGTGAGGACAGTCAGAAGAAATGTTGTAGTCTGGGCCATAGTAGCTCCCAATTAGAACATAATCTTCTCCCCTGTTTAGAGTAGGAAATGGCAATTCCTATCTATAGGCAAGTTTTAACATCTTCCACATTTTCTTTTTTTTTCTTTTGTCTTTTACTGCTTCCATCAAAACATTCAATTGATTGAAGTCACATTAAACATGTGCAAGACTATGATAATATTCACATGGAGAAATTCATCATCTGGGGGGGGTGGTGGTGTGTGCAATGCACATTTGTAACTTTGCCTTTACCTGCACTGGGGACAATGTTTCTGTGGGATGAGAGCTGTCTCCTCTGAGCTCAAAATGCTTGTGAGGGTCATGAAAGTTCAAGAAGCAATCCATTTGTTAGAAAGGCCTGTTTTGGAAGAGTTCTGTCTGTTTTGCCAAGACAGATTATTTTTTCTGAACTGATTTCTAAAAGGACTGAGCCTCTGAGAAAATAATTAATTCCATCCTGAATACAATGATTGGAAACAAAGGACAAAGTCCTGCTGAGTTCTCTGAAAGGGTATAGATTTAACTTTTCTTAAAAGATGATATCAGAAGCATTACAGAGAAATTTTTACTATGGTTGTTGATTTTTACAAATGTCAAATGATGGATGCAATCTATTCAGTATGTGAGATGATTTTTAAAAAGCTTACTTGTTGGATCTCTTGGCTGTTTTGTTTCTTTGAAGCTGACACTCCTCTGTTACCACAGGAATTTAGTGAACTAGTATAAAATTTTGGAAGCCTCTTGTGTGTCCATCAGAGAAAAAGCTGAATTAGTATTACCAATCCAGATAACTTTCACTGAGAAAGAGGATCCTAAGATAGATAAGTTTGTCATTTGAAACTATGGCCCACATTGCTCTCTTCCCATAAGTGCTGGGTTTGGGAATGGTTCAAAAAATATGGAATATCTATGATCTATTTAAAACCCAATTTTATACTGCACACAAACCACTGGACAAGTAAATATATGTGCAGGTTGGATCCAGTTAGGTAAGTTCTGGAGCCCAGTAGGAGAAAGTGGACATGGGCTTCTCCAAAGAGATTTCCTACCTGCAGAAAATCTGACTAACAGAAGATTCTTGGGTCTGGCTGCATCTGTCAGACCCCAGTGAGGACCCCCCCGTGACAGCCCTCACAGCTGAAGTGTATTTCCAATGCATTGAGAAAGAGTTAAAAGTCTTATCACTACAATGGGATGATGAACAAAATAACCTATCTTGAAGACATGGACAATCAGGAGGAAAATCAGGCCAAAAAAATATTTCTTCAGAAGCACTGTGCTAATACAACACTTTCAGTAAAACTAAAAGAAGGGAAAATGTGACAGAGCAGTAAAGCTTGATAAGCTGATATTAATGGCCCTGCCTCTTGTAATGATCAGAGAGGGAACTGTCTAGACCAGAAGACTTATTAAGACTTTGAGCATAAGCAATATCTCCTTGCAAGAGCGAGAAGTTAAATTAAATAACCTGCATGAATTCTCAAAAGTTTGGCCAAGGTAGTTTATCTAAGGGACACTGTTTGAAATGAACTTCTAGGCCCAGTGGAATGTGCTTGGCTAGAAGGTAGCAGATTCCATCAAAATCACAGTGTTATCATTAATGATGTTCCTTTCTGAATTCTGGAGGATGGGGGATGGCCCTTTGCTCAAGAGGACAGTGGTGAGATTAGCTGAAAAATTACTGGGCCTGTCAGAACAGTCAAGTTTCTAAAAATAACACTCCATGGTTTATTCATATGGGTAAATTACCTAATTTCAAGTCCTTTCATGGTGTTCAGCTTCCAGCAAGGCTGGGATTTGGCTTCTCCCGTACAGGGGACAATGGCCTTTGTCTCCACTCATTCAGACATGCCTCAGAAAGAAACCAGGGAGAAGGCAGAGCTGATGGGAAACTGAGGCACAGCAGAGGATGCAGAACAGCCGTTTGATGTCCTTTCGACACTGGCTTTTTGAGCACACCTTATTCTAAAACCAGGTGGTTCATATACTATTTTCCTGTGTAAAAATGATGAATTAGATAAATTTAGTACATTCTTTTGTTCCATCTACTTCTGGAGGTATATACACACATCCCATGGCAAGCTCTGCACATATACCCAGGAGTCCCATATAGTAACTGCTGTATTTTACCTGACCACTCAATAAACCCAAATGCTATAAACTGGTTGGCACAATTACAGATCATAGCAGATTTCTGATAATTCCTTAAATTTTATTTTGGAGGAAGAGTGAAAGAGCTCATTACACATGACAGACTATCATCTACTAATTATACACCTTAAATATTAGCTATTGTTCCCTGTGTTTGTTTTTCTCCCTTGCGGAGTTTTTATAGAGCCTTTCCAATATTATTCTCTAGGGCTGGACAGGCAAAAGACACTAGGGTGTCTGGATTTTTTGTTTGATTTCTTGCTTTTAAACTACTACCTTTTTCCCTTCTTTCATTGTCATTAGGATGATACAAAATTAGGAAATCTCTTTGAGTTTGAAGTTTCAAAGAGCACTGGCTCTACTGTGCTCATTATTTTCCTTTTTTTTTCTTTTTTTTTTTTTTCGTGCATCCATAATGGCACCAATTTACAGACTTGATGAAAAAAAATGAACATTTTAATATTTTCTTCAATATCATAGAAGTTATCATATGATAAAAACTATTCCCTTTTGATATGGTTTGAACTCCTGGAAGTGTGAAAGCAGTGAAAAAGAATGGGTTAATAAAACCATTGTTAATGAAGAGGAGCATGAAAAAAAAAACAATCAGCAGAAATGAGATGGAAGTAACCCTGCATCTCAACTCATCAGAGGCAAAAATATTTCCATGGTAAGAATAACCAGTATTTCAGGATGTACAATAACCTTCCAGTGCATTCCACACAAAAGAGCACTTGAAGATATTTACAGCAGAACCAGACAAGACATTGCACAGCAGGGGATGCGCAAGCCAAATAATCTAATATTTTCCAATTTCAATGTTTGATGGTTTGGGGAGAGGAAAAAGCCTATTGTTTCAGCAAATACAATACATCTCTTAAAATATAAAGAAATAATGCAGCAATTACTAAAGGTCATGGCTGTAATTAAGCAGTATCATAAATTTTATTGCCTGTGCCTTATTTTCTATTAAGTTAGATGTTAACCTAGATGAGCTACTCTGAATTGGTTTTCAAAAAAGCTTTCAAAAACTTTATTGCTGGAGATCTTAGCCTATTTTGCTCACACAATGCTTTGAATTTGCACCTTTCCACACAAATCTAATAATACATAACAACTAACATTTTCTGCAGTCTCAAGGTTAAAATTAATTTTCAATGCTTCCATTGTATTTCTAGATGCACTCATTCATTTCTTTAGTGAAGGCATACTCACCTGAATCCAACTTGTCAAGTCCTCTAAGCCACAGTCTGTTAATGAATCTCATCTATTACTGAAAGTACAGAAGAAAACCATGATCCATTCTAAATTCCTTCTTTTTAAATTTTGGCTCGAGTACTTTTTTCCACCTGTGAGGAGTGAATACTCATTAGTAGTATTGCTACGACTTTTCCAGGGTCTTGATTTCCAACTCTTTCCCTAAATTTTACATGCAGATTGAGTTTTGTCCTAGTGCTACAAAGGTAATTTGTAAATATGTAATTCATGTCCTCAGCTTCCCACGAAAGGCTGATGAAAAGTCATTAATAATTCCCTGTGCAGAAAAAACTTAGCTAGTGTGGAAAATACCAAGAAAAAGAGTGAAATGGATGGAGTCCATCAGTCCTACAAGGTGAGATACATAAACAACATAGCTCCACGTGGCCAAGGAGCCCATCACTCTCCTCAAGCCCAGCAGCTCCTAAGGAAGGTGTCAGAGGGCTGTTCCTGCTCTGCATTTTGGACTTTGGAGCTGATCTCAGTCTTCCTTGTGAATTTAGCCCAGAGCTATTTGCAACTGGAACTGACCCAAAGGATCAAGTAACAGTGGTCTGAGCCAGCAGTTCATTGCTCAGTTTAACAGACAGTAGTTTGGGTGCTGAGTGAACACAGAGATTTCCTACAGAAATTATGGATCAAACTCTTTCCAGAATTGCAGTCCTGAGCCAGCCTGTTAGGCACAGCATGGTCCTGTGGTCTTTTCAACAAAATACATCTTTTAACACTCCTCACAATCATACTATTCAAAATGTTTCCTAAGTGATCTCCAGCCAGTGTATTTTAGGTTTATAATCTCCTTGTGCTAAAAAAAAAACATAAATCAGCACAGCCAGAGATGCCAAGATCCTGAATTCTCAGGGACTTGGCTACAGGCACAGAAGGTCAGCAGAGATGATAAACGAAGAGAACCAAAAATGTCAAAGACTATGAGATAAGGAGAGAGATGAGGCTGGAGAGACAGCAGAAACACAACTGGGCGGTGCAGTCTGACAGACAGAGATGGACAGTCCTGGGTTACTCTTCTCTATCATAGGCCTTTGGGGTGCCTTTAGACAATTCTAACATTTATTTTATGAAAAAAGGAAAAATCCTACCCTGCCAGGGGTTTAGTGTGCATAAGGCACTGTGACAATCCTCAGTGAAGCAGCACCCCAGTCACTACCATTCAGACTGTGTGGTAGCTGTGAGCTGTACTCCTGGACCAGACAGAATAATTGCCAACTTACCCTACAGAACTGATGGCATTACATGGCTTTCAGTTACAGCAAGCACTGCAAATATTATGACTATTATTCTAAGCTGCAGAAAAGTCTGCCCTGTTTGAAATGTTCATCTCAGCTAAACTGAACGCTTTGAAGTCTTTGAATCCCTGTTTCAGATAAACTATACAGACCTTCAAAGACATCCATGGACTTGGGAAAACAGGAGCGAGTGACAGATCTGAGTTCCCCCTCTGCTTTTCAACATTCACCCTGTGCAATAGATTTAAACAAATTGCAGGATCCAGGACAGCTCAAGAGTTCAAGTTCTGCAGCTTGAAATTCCAATGCATCACTCCTTCTATCTCATATCTGCATTTCAAATTGTATTTACCAAGTACTTCAATTTTTTCTTTATAGCAGGTTATTAATCTGACACAGGATTTTGCAATACTTGTGCATTCAAATTCCTGCATAGTTTAGCAGATACATCTGACCTTGCTATTATCCTTCCTTTCGGAGATTTATACAGCATTCCTTCTTTGGAAAGATCATTAATTAGCATGCCAATAGAAAAAATGAAATTGCCTGCCATCTCCTATGTAAATGCTTCCCCATCTGTTCCTTTCTCATTTTCTCTGCACACACTCTACCAAAGGTAGCTTCAGTTTTTATACTGCTCTTAGAAAATAATACATTCTTTGTTGTGCAATTTAAATGTGTTAAATTGTGTTGCATTGTGAAATGTGGCTCTATTAAAGTAATATATAGTTCCATGCAGGCTCTCAGAAAGTGAGCCAACTTCCAGCCAAGCTGGTGGCTGTCCTTTCCTTAACACCAGTTTAAGGTCTACAGAATCAGATCTTCATATTTTTGCATCTAAGACTTCAACCACTAATAATAATTAAAAAAAAATAATCTACAGTTATTAAACTTATATCAGGGTTCCAGTAACAGCCCAGTGAATTCTAATGGAGTTTCCACATGACACTGTAACACCCTCCACAGCTCTTTGTTCTGCTGTGTTAGCAGAGGTTTTTTCTTAGTAAAAAAAGAATCTATATGGAAGACTATTTTTTTTTAATCATGTTACAGATGTTCAGAACTTATTTTCAAAGGGACTTCTGTTATTATAGTAAATATTTCACAAAAGATGGCAACTTAGTGTAGCAAAAAGGTAAATGTCCATCTTTTTCCTTGAATTACCAAATAAATCAGCAGTAAATGATTTAAGGAGAGTCCAAAATAGTTACACTTGGCAGTAGGTATCTTGGTGTAGGCTAGGAAATCAGTCTAGCATAATGAATAGATTCCTTGTGAAAGAAACCAAACTGGCAGAGCCACTCCAGATTTGCACATAATGTGTTCCAACCACTATGGAGAGCACAGAGGTCCAAACCAATTGACTGTGAAGTCCTCCAATATGTAATGAGCACTCATTCCCTAGCATTATGTTCATATGTAGCATTTATGGATCATTCTCCTGAGATAAGTGAGGAGAAGGCTCTTTAAAAAGATCTGCTTTGGCTGCTCTTTAAAAAGCAGATATATTTTTCAGGGAATAATTATATATATTCCTTTTTATTATTCTTCTTTTCATTTTCATTAAAGCTGTTCTAATTACAGGTCTAGCCATCTGCCCTGACCCTAAACCATGGCAAAGGGGCAACATCCATTACCTTGAAAAACAATTATTTTTCACCATAATATTATAATAATTATTTCTAATTCAGGACCCCAAGATTTTGACTACCTAATTGTCATGACTTCTTACCCAGGAATCGAAGCCTTGCCTGACCAACCCAGCATGTTGCAGAGAAGTATTTTTCTTTGTACAGTAGTTGTGTGCCATAACTTTGCTTTAGATTTCCTTTTTATTTCAGGTTTAAGAAAAGGTTTCCTGCCTACTGTGTTCAGCAAAGTTTTGGACCACATTTCTCATGAATTTTCTGTACATGGAATTTTAAAAAGTAATTAGCCAAATATATTACCAAGGTGTCTTACTCATAAATATCAAATAGTAACATAAAAGAAGCATATGCTGTTGTGGTTCTCCAACTGGGTGCCAGATGGCAATTACTAAGATTCAGACAGACTCTGTGTTAGAGTGGGTTGGGAATATACCACTCAAAGAAAATAACTTTTTCTTTGCAGTAGGAAACATGATTTTCAGAAAAAACCATTATTTTTCACAGAAGGCTCTTGCTCACATATTTCAGTTACTCATATCTGCACTTTTGAAACACAATGCCTTGGTTTGTCAAAATGAATGCAAACTTCTTTATCTGGGTTAACTACAGCCTGGTCTGTCCTCATCCTGAGCTGCTGGAATGTTCTATTTGTCTTAACTCAGATGCCTGGTAACTCCATTTTCATTACAGACCTGGTTCTCAAGTGTCACAGTTTTAGTTGTGGTTGATATGAGCACAACACCCAAGAACGTGTCCTCTGTGCACCAACGTTGTGGCTGGGCACAGAGTAGAGCACATGGCCTCTGAACAGCATGTTCAATAACACATTGGAATGAAATCCGTCGTAATTAACTTCAGCATCCAAAACAAAATTGGTTTAAGGATACTGAGATATTTCCCTTCGGACAATATAATGTCTTGCAGGTCAAAGCAGAGATTCTGATTTTCCATCAGATGCACACCACTCTTCTGGTTGGGAAGATTCTCCCATGTTTATACCTCCAGATAAGACAGGATTTCTTCCTGGGTGACACGTTGTACAGATTACAGGGTTTGACGCAGAGAGTGGTAAAAACATTTAAAAAGGCTACAGGATCCCATGGTCTTTAGTGAATTTGATTCCTATCAGAAACAGTAAATTGAAAAGCGCTACACAAACAAAATAAGGACAAACTGTGAACTGCAAATAACCAGCGAATAAAACACAATGTTGATTTGCAAAGAGCTTCATGACATAACTGAGCCTATGCCAGGGTGACACACTGCAGACAGAATGACAAGGCTTCCAAACTCTGATCATACACCTGACACCTCCTGACCAGCCAGCTTATCCTGGCTACCTGGCTCATCAGGCTACTCACTACCACACTCTCTGAACCCAAATTTAAGCTCTTAAAATGAATGGGCAAAGTCATGGATTGGGATTGTTTTGCTATCACATGCACAGCATGATCACTGCAATTATTAACAACAGTTCAATGATTTTGAGTTTCCTGCCATTTTGAAGCCTGCTGCACAGTTTGTGCACTGATATGTTTGCCTTTCCCTGTGCAATCTTTGCCCCTTCTTGCAGGTAGCATTTTCCTAAAGGTTTAAGACCTCATTCATGTCCATTTCAAATTCCCTGCAAGCTCTGATTCTCCAGGCTGGAGGGGAGGCTGTCAGTTCCATACACAAACAATGTCACACCAGTTTATTCCTCTTTCTTATCAATATTACAAGACAGATACTTTCTGCTGCTATTCATAGTCATTTTCAGCAGTTTACTTAGAAGCTTAGAACTTTCCTTCACTGTTTAACCACTTCCATTTTCTTTTTTCTTCTCCACAGACACAATGATTTGTTTTGAATGAGAAAGACAATCAGAGAGTCTTTCTTAATTCAAAAACATTTCAGAAAAGGGCCTTAATTTTAACTTCAGTCTCTCTCACCAAATACAACACTGAAAACTTCAAGGAAGAAGTTCCTATTCAAATACTTAAGAATAACCTTTTTTCAGTGTTACCTCCCATTTCTCCCTACTGAAGCATAAAAAGAAAAAGTTTCCATTTTGTAGTGAACAAATTATAGTTTTATAATAGGCTCACCAGAAAGTGAATCTGCATTTCCAGTAGTTTTGTTCTGCATACTCTTGATTTCCTGAAGACCTTTACTTGGAGAACAGAGAAAGTCTGACCTCTCCACCTCTCCAACCCATGACACATGGATGCACATCTACACCACACATGACTCAGCATGTGCATTCTGCAGGCAAAGGTGCAGACATGTTGGGACAACACCCTTTAACCTAAATTCCATTTCACTCCCAAATACATGAGCCTTCAGTAGCTCTGGATCCTGGAATCCTCTATCCCATAAAGTAGCCTGCTATCACCAGCTTGCTCTCAACAAATAAAACAAATAGACGTGGAGTTACTGAACTTTCTGTATTCTCATATAAGTAGAAACCAATTAGTCTGATTTGCCAAACAACAGGGAACATCCAGTAATCTCAAATGGTGCTGACAGTCTCCAGAATATCTCTAGAATCACAGCAGTGGAAATCAAAACATATCATGGCTTGCTGCAAGCCCATCCATTCAGGTCTCTCGAGATGCTAGAGTAGCCCTGGAGGGAGAGATCAGCTCTGTACTGCTGCTGCATCAGTGTGGAGATATATGGTATTTTGTGCCATCTGTTCTCCTAGGTTGTTCTCTGAGTGTCTCATGAGTTACAGCAAAGCATTCAAAGATGTTGGTGTAGTAAAGTGTCATCTTTCCTTTGTAACAGCACAGTGGTTTTGCAGAAGCTGGGAGTAAAACTGAACACTTACACAAAGCACTTCCATTTCTTTCCTGACTTCAAAACTACCTCAAAGGCTTTAGAAATTCACCTGCTTATTTCATATTCAAATAAACCAATCCCACAGTTTTAAATATTGCATTTAAACGGAATATTTTACTTTATTACCCCTTTCAAAAGAAGGAATAGACGCTATAGGAAGGAACATGTCAATGTGACATTGCAAAGTCTCCTTCTGACAGCATTTCAAGGACAACTAGAAACAGTTTGGTCTCTTGCTGTCTTCAGTACTCAAAACCTGAAGACAACTATCACAGCCCTGAAGGCAGACCAAGCAGTTGAACAACAAAGAGCCCAGAAATCATAAAATCAAATTATTTTTCATAATGGTCCCACTCAAATGAGACATCTTTGATACAGTGATACTTAAATTTACTTCAGCATTTTGACCATTAGATTTCAAATTCCCTGAGTGGGAAATAATAAAAAAGCCATTCAACATCACCTCAGAGTCCCTGAGACACATCTCACTGTCCACTTCATTGCAAGGTTGCAATGAACTTGGGTTGAGGAGGCTCAGTATCCTCATGAGCATCATAGAAAAAGCTGTTGATTTTAAACTGAACTGAGTTCAGGACATGTTGTTGTATTTTCACTTGAGTAAACAGTGCCTAAAAAAAGGTAGAAATAGCAATACAGAACTAGTGGAGTCTTGCATTAGCTATTGAACACAAGGCAGAGACTATTCTTGTTTTGTTTTGTTTTTTGGTTGGTTTTTTTTAATATGCAAAAGATGCTGCTATTTAGCAAAGTCCTAGTTCTGCAAACAAGTTACCCCCCAAAAAATGCAATTACTTACAGAAGAGATAATTAATGATCCTTATAATTTTGCCCACAGCACTTTCTTAAATTGGTGCCTGTGCACTAGTTGTCATGTAAACATCTACCTAGAGGCATTCATTCCCTGCCATTAAATACTACTATTAAAATAAATTAAAATCCATATAGAAGACTAGAGAAAAACAAAGGGACATGCAATGAAGTGACTTCCCAAGGACAGCTGCAGAGCTTATGCCTCCTGCAACCCAAACCTTCATCTTGGCTGCATCCTTTTGTTGTGCCCTATATAAACACATATTCTGGATTTTGTGAGGTTCTTTCATTCTACCCTCATTATTTGTAACTGTTGAGAAGCCCAGAGCACAATTTGTTCCTGCTGAACTGGCCTTAATTGTGACTAGATGTATTCTTAATGGATTGCCTAAAAGTGTCAGTAAAAATGAGATAGAGAACTGCAGTTCGAGGAGGTTAAACTTAAATTAAAATCTGGGCTCTTAGAAAGGATCTGAGAAAGATAGAAAGGTTCATTCTGTCCTTTTACACTTTTTAATTAAGCAAGGCTTTAAAAGCATGTTGCACCATGTCAGTTCCTCATCACTTACTCTTCAGGCTGAACTGAGCTCACAAGTGGGCAGCTGAGGCCACAGCAGAAACCAGCTGCCACATACAACGGCAATTTAAGAGTGAGAAGTTCTCCCTCTCTCCAAAAGCCCTCCAAGCCTCACAATGAAAAGGCTGAGAAGCAGCCATCATGATGAAGTGCACAGAGCAGCGGGATGGCAGTGCCCGTTTGCTTGTAAAAGAGAGGAAAAAAGCATGAAGAAACAGGGTTTCTGAAGGAGAAGAACTGAGACTAACAGAGGCTGAGATCCAAAGGTGTCAAGTCATGCTGGGGAGTCAGTAATTCTCAATTATCTGCAGACATTTTTAGTGCTAGAAAAATAGATCCTAAACAGGTTAAACTACCCACTGTGACAAAGGGAAGCACTGCTTGAAACAGGGCTAGCTCATTTTCTCTCTTATACCTGTTACTTTCACTGGAGTCTAATCAGTATTTAATACTTTGCCAACCAGGGCAGGAATAATGCCTTTCTGTCTCGTGTCCCTAGGCAGAGCTGTGATTAGCGACGTTTGCAGGTCGCTGTCACATTCATTTCATTAGCATGAAATAGCGTTGCCTTGTGCATCTGGAACTGCTGTTTGTAGCCCCAAGCTCTGGGAAGAAAATGGAAAATGTGTGAGCTGAGCAAAAGCACTGAATTCCTCCTCAGTTTATAGTGACTGTGAAACAACTGAAATGGAGAGAAGAGCAATACCTGTTCTGATCTTCTCAACAGATTCCCAAGCATGAATTTTAAGTAAACAACAACAATTTTTAAGAAACAACAACAACAACAAATAAATCCAACTACAAAACCCCCCAAAAAACAACAAAAATACCCCCAAAAAACCCACCACAACAACAATAAAAAAAAAAACCCCAGCAACCTTTTTCAGCAGTCTTGGAGCTGTGCCCAAATGTTCTCCATCCACTGGAGTAAACTCAAAACTTCTGCCCTCAAATTATAAGTCTAGACTCTGTGATGCATAAGCAAATTCCAGGGGAGGTTCATGACAGAACTGACTACCTGAAGCACTAAAAAAGGTGTCTTAAAGCTTATCATTTACAATAGTATATGCAGTCATTAAAGACACCTGAAAGAAACAGCATAGACATCTTTTATTGGGCAACCCATTGCTTTCATTGAGCTTATTCCTTCTGAAAAAAACTGACTTTAGGTATCTCCCAGTGGGCCTTAGAATCAAGAGGTTGTTTTAAAACCACTCATCTTGCTGCAGAGCAAGAGACTCCCCACAGAACAAAAGGCTCTCTGCCTTCATTTGTTGGCTTAATCAAAGTGTGAGAACAAATACACTACGGAATGGAGAGACACAGGGAGACAAAATGAACTTCCAGAAAAACTGAAAGAAAATTTAAATCTCCAGCTAACAAGATGATTTATGTTTACAGTCCTACTGCAATGTGTTATTTCCTCTTTGGGGACTTCCAGGATGAGAAGTTACCACTTGAGGAAAGCAGGGAGCAAACTCTCGCCATTGTTAACTGGTGGGGTCCAGACTAACTTCAGTGTGTTCTGTATTACTCCATTGCACTAGGAATATGGAAGATAAATGTCACTAAAAATCACTCTCTGTATAAAGGGATGTCACAAGAACATACTCCACCCCCATCACTGTGAAGACTAGTTTGCTTTTAAGTTTGTTTCAGTTATGACTTTGAAAAGGAAGATACTATAGAAGTCAATTAAAAAAAAATAAATTAGAATATAGCCATCACTTTGAGAGTAGCACTTTTCTATATGTTAATGAACAAGCCCATTAAGAAGAAATGCATCACCTGAAAGCAGATGAAAGTATAATAAATAATTTAGACTTTCTCAGAAATTTTTATGCTTAGTAAAGGGCCAGAACTGTTACCAAAGTATTTTATAAATCTGCTATTTCCATTCAGTTTAATTACATGCCTAACAAAATTGAGAATAGTCACTGCCTAGTTCCAGATGGTATGTGAAATTTATTGGCTTTGTGTGATTTTTAATGAACCTCTCAGATATGTAAAATACTTTAAAAAAAAAAATATATTGTTAGAAATGTTGGTACTTTTTCTGTAAAAAAAACCCCAACAATACACATGGGAAAATAATAAAGCCAGGCTTGTACCAGCCTAAAAACAACTGAATCCAAATATAATAAATACAAATAAGAAGCTTAGTGGTATATTCTTTTTCCCTACAGGTTCAATTGCAGTAGTAACTCCTTAGCACAAGCAACTGAAGTAACAAGATACATCCCTACAACCTGGACACCAATGAATGGTGATTTCAAAAGGCCTTTCTGGCCTTCCAGATGCCAGGGAGCAGGCTGGCTGGCTGGGGACTAGGCTGAGGACCAGCAGCTCTGACACAACTAGGACAAGCTGATTACTTGGTCTTCAGCTGCCAGGAAATATTCTCTGAGCTGACAAACCACGTGCTGCGATGGTGTTTAGTTGGGACTATGTGGGAAGCTATTGACAGTGAAGACTTCACATCTGGAAAATGCCTGGCAGACTTCTGGGAGCTATAAAATAACACTGAAGTTGCAGCAAGGTCAGTATGTTTCTTCAACTCCTTTCTTCTCTGTGAGCATGGAGTCGTGTTACTAACATGATGCTGTCCTCTATCTCCTGGCAATGCCACTTGTGCTGCTACACCTCTCAGAGGTGGGGAGCAAAGTGTATCTTAATAATAGTATCACTCCTAAAGAGGAACAGGCTGTTCACACTAGTGAGGGCAGAGATAACTACTGATGTGTCAACTGACACTGACATGGCAAATGTACAGAGCCACCTGGGAGTACAGGGAGTGGAAACAAGACGAAAAATCCCACAGCTCCTCCAGAAAGTGTTTGCTTGGTTATTAACGACCATTGCCAGATGGTGGTGAGACACTAGGGGTGGGATTCAACTTAAAATTTAAATTGCCTAAACTTGAGGACCTATATTAGCCAGAAACTCATCTTTAGTTCTCTAGGCATTGTATTGACTGCATTGGCTAGATCTGTATAGGATGTAATGGGAATTTAGACAGTCACAGAGATATTGATATTTAGGTATCTTAATCCGTGAATTTAAGCCACCTCCAGAACTTTATATCACTACCACATGGGCTGAAATGCTCGTGACACACAATGGCTGTTCAGAGCAGGGAGCCAGGAAGGCTGCAATGACCAGAGAACTGTCCTGTTTCACAATTCTTGTTACAATTCTGTAACAAAATAGAAAAGAGGCCTGTTTAAAATACCTCTATATAGAAAGACAGTATATTTTATGTCCATACACATCATCAAGTTGAACACACAATATTTAGCCCAATTACAAATCACAATTATATACTTAGCATTTATGTTTCTAAAACATTAGCACTGAGACCACAGCAAAGGAGTTCTACTGCATCTGTATTTTAATTCCTTGTTTTTGCTCTCTCCACTATGTTTTAAAATCCCTTTTTTTTTACTGAAGTCACTAGGGTGAATACAGGGATGTCAGGGGAAAATCTGATGACCTCTGCTTGCAGTAATTCAGCTGGGGTATTCCTTTCTGACCTTAACAACATTTATAAATGTGATTATGTTCATGCTGAATCATATGGTCAGCTACAGCATGGAGATGTCAAAAGCTGACATATTATTTAGGACTTATAAAACCAGATGACTTTGAAGTTCTATCTCTTATATGTAATTGGATCTAAGGTGTTTCCTCTTATCTTCAAAAAAAAAAAAAAACTGTTTACTTCAGGACAATCCACATCTGCAAGCTGCAAAATGGATTGGATGCTTACGTATCATTTTTGACAGAAAATCTCCTGTCCCACTTTTCAGACATTCTTAGAAAAATGGAAAAAGTATATTCAGAGAATGCCTCAAATCAACAGGATTAAGGACTGTCAAGTACATTGCTTAGAAGGTTTAAGTCCTATCTACATGCTAAGGATTTTATTGTACTTTCATGAGAATATTTTTACTGGCAGTTAGGGATGTTTCTAGGGTTTAGCTTTTTTTTCCTCTTTAATGATAGTTTGGGAGGTAAAATAACTGCCAGTTGGGATAAGAAATTGAACCTCTACCTCCCCAGCACTCTACTGTCAGTTTAATTGAATTCATTGCATAACCCTTGATCTGACACCCTTTACACTTAACACTGCCTTATTTTACTAACCATTTAATTATCAGTGT
>JAOEGS010014634.1:156327-213637 GCA_025447755.1 Corythornis vintsioides
TTCATTGCATAACCCTTGATCTGACACCCTTTACACTTAACACTGCCTTATTTTACTAACCATTTAATTATCAGTGTATACAAGTGCTGATGACTTGAAGACCAAGACCATGCATCATGCTGCTCCCTGGGGAAGCTATCACAGTGCAGGTAGATCTGTGACTTGGAGGGTGGAAGGAAAGACAGGGAGGTGAAGCAGGGAAGGAACCTGGCTTCTGAAGACAGAAGAACCAAAGGAGTCAGTGGATATAAGGAGAACAGAAGAGTGTGGCAGGCACAGCAGAAGAATAAGCACTCAGGAAACCGGGCAGTGTTGGAGAAATAGGCAGAAAACAGGGAAAGAGGAGATTAAGAACTTCAGAAGAGCAACAAAATAATAAACAAAAAAAGCCTGACAGGTACAGTCCTAGCTTTAATAAATCCCACTCTGTTGGGTGTGGTACATACAATATAAATAAGTAATGCAGCCCCTGTCCCATTGAAATTACAATCTGCATTTAATTCAGACACACATATATGGAAAGTGTCTACTGTAGTTTGGACTAGAACTCACAGTGGTGTCTGCTGAAAAGAGACAGATTAATTTTGGAACAGATAAAAACAAACAAAAAAAAAGATAAAACTACAATAGAGTTTTTAAAAAATCCACTATAACATTTCCAATATACGTAGGCTTTTAAAAAATATATTTTATGTATTAATTTTTTGGATAAAAAAAATGTTTTTTACAAATCACAGTGAAATAGAAAGTCTTCTTGTTTCCCCACTCTCTACACAAATCTTTCAGTTTCTTCTATCTTCCCTTTTCCCTCCCCTTCTTTCTTTTCCATAAATTTGAAAGAAAAGGCACAAACCCATTATTTTTTTCTTACCTCTAGAGAGGCAATGGTGAGGAGAATAGAAAGAAGACCAGAATATAAACGCTGTGGGAGTTCTGAAAAGGCAGAAAACTAGATGGCCGAAACAAGTAAAAATGATGGGAAAGGGAAAGAAACAGAAAAAATTTCTTTTTCATAAGAAAATGCAAGTTGCCTCCTTTGTATGTTTCCAGCTCGTATGAACAGTCGTTCACTCTGTCTGGAGATGAAAATAAGGCAGAAATTGTTCACAAAAGATAACAACTCTGTTAATATTATATCTGTGTTTTATTAACAGGAAGCAGTATCACTGTAAATCTTACCATTTACTCAACATCAAAGAGTAATTTTCCCCAGTGGATTACGTATTGAATGTTTCTACCTCCATCCAGAAGGACAGTTTGCTTGCAGATGAGGAGAAATGCACCAGACAATTACCAGACTGATAGAGCTGTTAGGAGATGCAAGTACAAGAAAGGACTGCATTGGCTCGGCACTATTCAGACTCTGAAAGAGTTAATAAAGTAATGCTTGGTTGTGAAAGAATAGCAAAAAATAAATAATCACAAGTCTAAATCTCTCCTATATGTTGCATACATATGAAAGAAGGTGAGGAAAGGAGGAGCTAACAAGGTCTTCTGGCCTGCAAGTGCTTATGTCCACATCAGAGAACACAAAGAAAGTCATCAGGAGAAATGCAAGATCTCCAAGTCCAACTGTCCAGGGCAGCGACCATCTGCTCTGTGTTTGTACAGAACCAAGCCTGATGGGGTCTTTGTTAAAGAACTTCCTTTTTCCTTTTATTTCACACCCCCCCCCCACTGAAGGGAATTCAGAAACTGCAGTTTGAGAATATAGACAGGTAAACAATAACTTTGACTGCTTTATTAAGTTAGCATGCCTATGGCCTAATGGTTCTGGCAGACAAGATTTTCCTGTCCTGGAAACATCTGCATTTATCCAAGGACATGCCATTTACGGAAACTTTAATTCCCTATAATAATACAACACGAAGCACAATGGTGTTATTGTCTTTTCTAATTCTAATTAAACTACCACTGCCTAAGTACCTTGCTTGACCATGAAGAAATTGCTGATTTCATCCTTCTCAGATGTTACTACCAGAGATGGAGAGAACTAGAAGAAATCATCAAAGAAACAAGATCTGACATCTATGAACCACAGAAGAAAAACTAAAGGGTTGTATAGTCTGAGATGCCTTTATCTAGCTGCCAGTTTCTTTGATGAGCTTGCTCAGAGCACTTACACAGAACTGGGACTGAAGGTCTTGTTTCTTATACACCCCCTTCACTAAAGACTGGCTTTCTCAGTGCAGTTCCCACTTGTGCCCTCTGGCATAAGGGACACATTCATTACCCAAGGAACAGGGAAGGAGGGAAGGAATAAAAACCTCCCAGTGTCCCAGTTCCAATTTAAGACCCACTGCTCTTCTTCAGCATGCAACTGTCACAAATACAGTAAACTTTATCTCATTCTCCCCCCATAGAGACACTTACTGACCACCACTTAATGCATTTAAAGACATTAAAAATTATGTGCTATATATGAGAGTTGGAATATAATTAAATAATTAAAATACAATTAAAACTCTGCCTCCAAATAAGGGAGAGTTCATCCTTCTGTTGTAAATGACCAACTCCAATGGTATTGTGAATATCACCAAGTATCTTCAGGGCTTTGGAAGTCACAAAGTGAAAAATGACAATGTATATGGATTATAAACATCTTAAGATACAACAGTGCATTTGTTTCACCACAATTCTTAGAATAAACAGTATAACTCCAATGAAAGAAAAAGAGTGTTTTCACAAAACCTACTTATTAAAATGGACTTACAGTCTGAAGGGTAAACAAGTCTAACAGAAAAACCCAGCTATGCCAACAAGAGTAAATCCATCCTGGTAAACAAGTCAAATTAAGGTAACTGCACTTTGGCCATGCAGTGGAAAGGGTGCACTGCAGAGTTCTGCATGTCATGCTGCAAGGCAGTGGAGCTGCTGAAAAATCTAGTATTCAGCTGAGCTGTCAGAAGACCAGGTTTGGAGTGAGAGGGGTCAGATCCTCCCCCAAGGAGGGACAGCCCAAGCTCCTCTGGTGCACACAGGAAAAAAAAAAAAAAACCACTCCATACTTCAATTGAGCTGTCTGCACAGGGTGAAATTAGGTGTTCATTTTTTGCTTCCAAGACATGCTTGGTCTTACTCTTCAGACATTCCAGTCAAGCTGTTAGAGGATATCTGATAGGTCAGTTTTTCTGCCAGTGACCAGAGGTTTGTGTTTTCTGGTTTTACATTCTTCGCACCTTTTTAGGTTGAAGTGGACAAAATAATAAATCATGAGCAATGGCAGGCTTAAAACAGTGCATCATTGTGCTCTCAGTGTAATTACTTTATCATACAGGGGAAAGCAAACTGAACAGATAGGTGTGTACTGTGTGAAGATGAGCCTATCACACAGTATTTCAAGCCATTTTACCCACACAGGTTCCTGCTGTATGTGTTTTAGAAGCTTTTCTAAAAGTCTGCTTCTCTGAAGAGGAACCTGCTGTGCTTTGTTGTGGTTTTTGCAGTTGTTTTCTTCTTCCAGAAGGAATTCTTTGTTCTTGCTGGAATAAGACTACACTAAGATTTTTATGAAAAATATTTCTGCATCATTAAGCTCTGAGGCATGGAGTTTGGATATCCAAATGAAGTATCTGCCATAATTTGAGTTTTTATTTACTTTATTTATGATTTTTTTAAATTGTGCTCATAGTCTGAGTGCAAAAGTCCAAAGTCAGAGCCATGCATTTATATTAGTGCTGCAACCATTTTTATACTTTGATCATTTTTTCCACAAAAACAGTCCAAGAATGCCCTCTACAACAAGAGTGACAAACCTTAAGTGACAAAAGAGATTAAAAATATTAAAAAAAAACCCAACCACTATTTTAGGGCAAGCACAAACTACTTGTCCAAACCACAATAAGAATTTCATAAGGACTTCCAAGTCTGAACCAAGAAAACACTTTTCCTCAGCTTTTGTCACTTTGTTTCTACTGAAAGATAAGAGGTATGATAGTCAAACCTGAGTAGAAATAAATACATCACTGTGACCAAAGTGCTTCTAATTTAATGGGTATATTTTTCTGACTAGTTGCAGATGGGGAAAAAATGCCAACACCTGCATTTATTTTGATTAATAGCACTGAAAAACCTTACAAAATCCTTCTCTAATCTGAGAATGCCCTTGAATAAGGAAAATACAATGAAAGAAGAATCACTTCCTTCTGTGAAGAAGCCATGAAATAATGTTCTTTATTGCTTGTTCAATCAAAGGAGATTGTGGCCTCTATGTGTTGGTTTTGGATGCTTCAGACTACATGTATGCTGATAGGTCAAGCAGACTTTGTGTCAGGCTCAAAAGCTGTATTTTAATCATCATCAAAATGAAGTGGATATATATTTGGGTTTCTTTTTTTCTTTTTTTTTTTTGTCCCCAGAAACAGGAATTCAAAAGCTTAATTGTGTACAATAAGCATAGTCAAGTATTTTACTTCTACATACCAAAACATAAATATTAAGCTGTGACTAGCATTCAAGCAAATTAAAGCTCAAGCTTAACATAATTAATCATAAGATTAATGCTATGGATTTCAATAGGGTAGAAGCTCATTTTCAGGAATAAGTAATTTTCTTAATTTGGCTTACATCAATTTCATGATGTACCAAGTTGGGAAAGGCACAACTGACCGAGTTTCAGTGTATTTGATTTCATAAATACCAACTCCAATTGATGCATGTGGAATAAATTTAGCAGGCTGAGAACTTCATCTGATCAGTGATAAGCATGCAGGAAATCAGCAGATCAATCAATGATGCTAACAAAAGCTCTTTCTGTAATGAGGCTTTATGAAGATTCCTGTTTAGTGATTTATATCTCAATATCAAATTGTGACAAAAATACAGAGTTCAGATTCAGGCTTTAATGTATAAAGAGCTAAGGGTGTTTCTCATGTCTATGCTTAAGTTTGGAAGAAATGATTGAGTGCATGACCCAAATCCATAGAGGCTTTCTGCTTTCAGTGCTCTGAATCATTTGTCCTTCAAGGGTATTAAATTTTATTTGTTGAAGTTTACTAGTGAGAGAATGAAAAGATCTAATTTATTTCCACATTTTCAAGCTCATATTTAACTTTTCAGAACAGCATACAATTTCTGAAATGGAATGCATTTCAATTTCAAATAGAACTTGCACCATACAAAGATCTATGTTGCATTATGCATTTGTTTTCTCATAAACAGGAATGTTAAAAAAGGGACATTCTACAAATGGAATTATTTTTCTTTCTTTAAAATGTCAAAAACTTTCTCAGAGTTCAGTCAATATTGTAGCCTGCAGCTAAAACCAAGAGAAGGACAAAACGGATTTTTTTTCATTTACTGATCACATAAAATATTTTTGATCCAAAAGAATTTTGGATCAGAACAGCTTTTTTTTTTTTTTTTCCCAGAACAATGTTTCTGTCTCAGTGTATGCTGAACTCACCAGGGACTAGTGATGCACCTTCCCCAGAAAGCCTCTCTCCGTAAGACATCTGTAAGATGCTAATTACCCTGGGAATTATTAATAGTGTATTACTAAGAGAATGGATCTACTTTAGATTTAGCTCCATACCTTCCTAGTATATAGGGAGGGAAGAGGAAAGACTTCTGTCCCTGGGTGGGAGCACAAAGGTAGATCTTCAGCTTCATGGAAATATTGCCTGTGACCTCTACACATTTGAGCAGACAAAACGTGCAAGTGCTGATCATTCTCCAACCTCTTCACATGTCTTACTCTGAAGGACAGTTAGAATTAAGTCCATTCACTCTTACTCTGTTTCTGACTCACACCTCTCCATTTTCTAAGAAGCTCTTATGCACTGAAGATGCCTTGAAATTCTCTCATTTTAAATCAAAGAAACTCAGCCTTCCAACAGGTTATTTTACTTTTTGAACCTTGCCATTCTTCTTGCTTTCCTCTGAATTCTCTTGGATTTATGCATATCATTCTTAAAATGTGGCTCAAAGCACAAAAAAAAAAAAAGTATATATAGCTGAATAACTATTTCCCACATCCTGCTGATGCTGCTCCTATTAATACATCTCCACATCCTTTACATCTTTACAACAGCATCAACAATACCTGGCTAGTTTATGTTCCACCCTAACCGTGGGCCTCCATGTGCACTGCTGCTGCCTAATGAAATAATCCACATTTTGTATTTCCACATTTTATATCTTCAATCTTGTAGTATTTGCATTTATTTAACTTAATTTTAATGATTTTAGGCTATTTGGCAAGCATATCCATGTCACTCTGTATTCTAATTCTGTACTTTGAAGTATCTGTAACCCATCCCAGCCTGGCATCAAAAGGAAATGTTAGAAGGGTACATTATCCTCCATCATCCAAATCACTGAAAATATTGACAACAAGGCCAAGCACTAGATGCCTGGGTAAATTCCAGTGAAATACTCTCCCCACTCAACCACCCAAAGGTTACTCTACTGCTTTTCAAGCAGCTCTACACCCATTTCCAGATGATTGTACTCTAATGCATTTTCCCCTACACCGCTTGGGAAATGTCATTTGGAATGGTGTCAAAAGCCTTACTAAATTCACGATATATCACATCTACCACTTACTTTTTATCCACTTGGCAGTTCTTATCCTTTTACAGGGATGACACAATTTATACTTGACAAATCCACATGGTCTATTTTTATCTCCTTATTATGCTCTACAGGCTTATTAACGGAGAGATCCATTCTCTTTTGGGCTACAGGAGTCAGGTTGACTGGTCGATCATTCTCTTAGGCTTCTTTTTCCCTGCTTGTGGTTCATTCCCCAAGTACTCATAGGCAATTTTAGGCAAACACTCCTAAACTAGACGTGTTTGACTTATTTATGTATTTTGCTGCCTTTTGTCTTCCTCTGTTTTCACCTGGTCACCTATCTCCTTGTTAAAATTAATCACTTTAATTATAGGGTGACAGATTTCTTTTAGAAGAATGAAATAAAGGACAATGACAATTTCAGCCTTTTCTCAGCCACGTTGCTTTGTTTTCTTTTCACATTAAGTAATTGCCTTTCACTTTCTTTTGCCTTCCAAATGTTCCTAATGTACTTATAGCAACTTCTTGTGATCTGCTTGCTGAAAGTTATTCTTGTGCCTCGGCTTTATTTCCTCTCTTGTTATTCCTTCGTGTCTGGCTTTCTATGTTGCCTTTTGAAACAGTCCAACCCTTGAGAACTGAACCTTTATGTAACTTGCTGCCTACACTAGAAAATATCAGAAAACCATCATATCAGTTTCCCCCACAGCACACTGCCAGCAGTTTGCTTGGCTGCATGAAGACCTATGACCACAAAAATGCACCATTAGCAAACCTGCCCTACCAGACCACACACATCCATTGCAAAGAAGATTCAACTAATTTTAAAATCTGGTCCAAAATTTATGGGTTTTTTTTTCCCCTGGTGTGCCCACTTGTGCCATTGCCAAGTCTCTTGTAAGTCAAAAACCATGACGATCCAAAGCCACAAGGAAAGCACTAAATGAGCTATCATTTGTGGCTTTCACATACCAGTCTTTATTTCAATAATACGATTTAAAATTATAGCAGTGAACACACATAAATGTCAAGTATAATAGCATTTAGTGGAGAAATAAAACAGAAACGGGCAATCTAATTGTTAGGCTGTGCACTGAAGTCCTGTCCTACCCTTTTGCTATCCAGCTTATACAGCTTTTGTGAGAGGCTCTCTGTCAATACAGCCGTGTATTATTGTCAACCTATTTGTCCTTTCGATCAAACCGACAGCAATTTAGTTTGATTGCTATGCAACTGGAGGAACTGGGCCCTGCTCTCCCCCAGGCTTCTGTGGCAGCTGCATTTCCATGGTTTTCTGCAGCACACCTGCACCTGCAAAAGGACCACAGGGCAATGGCTGCACTGCTACCAAATGACATATTTTGACCTTATTTCTGGCTGAAGTGGAACAGCTTAATTACAAGGGAATTGAGATTGGGCATTCATGGGAAGTTAGGATGTTACCTGCTACAAAAATATGAGTTCTGCTATTTCAAATGCAAAGAAATAATTTTGATTGCTTAACATGGTGGTGATTTTTACTGTATCACAACCATACAATACAACCAAACCCGCCAACTGGAAACAGAAATTGAAATTCAAAACTCCCTCCAAGCTTCTATGTGCTTCACTGCACCTGTGTATCCATCACAGCCAGACTCAAAAAGGGGTTGATTGCAAGGGAAAATTGTGTGCTTCTATGTTATTCCCACCCTTTGGTATCATACCAATAGCATCAAGAAGGGCTGTAAATCAGTGCCTAATTTACCACCTATTATTTAATGTAAGCTCTTGCCTAGGATTGCTATCAAGGGGAGGTATTTTCTTTATAGCTTTGCTCTCCAACAACCCAGTGTGGTCAGTGAAGGGCATTTCCTCTCTTAAAACTGTTCCTTGGCTTCATTAGTTTTGAGCAGTAAGAAGAAAACCACTTAACCTGCACCTTCACTTACAAGAAGGGAGATGGAAGGAAGCATATTCATTGAGAAGCCTCAGGTAGCAGCATGAAGAGGTAAAAGAAGATTCCCAATGATTACAAACATCTGCAGGTTTTACAGGACAAAGTCACTGACTGATAATTCATCACTATGAAATGAAATGCTTTTTTTTTCAATAAACAACCTTACCCTATGGAAAAATTAAAGTTGAACCTGAAAACAGCTCAAAGGAGCAGTCTGTAAAACCTCTGAACACTAAAAATGGGTTTATTTCACATCAGTAATAGTGCAAGAAACAACAGCCTGACTTCTGTTCTGTTTACCTCATCTGACCAATTTATATATCACTTTTAGGACTACTGTTCCTTCCTGGGTTTTTTCTTTGCCCAGTGATAAACCCCTAAATGCAGCAAATGTAGAGGAATAATCAGTTCAAGGGGTAAATAACCATCTTTGATTTTTCAAGCCAAACAGTCCTAGGTTACAGGTCAAAAAAGAGGGGGACCTGTAATTATTTGATGTGGTGCACATATAATAGACTCTGAGGCAATTATTAAAGAAATTCAGCCAACCAGAGTTCACCTCCTGTGCAAAGCTCCCCCTCCCCTGAGACTGCAGGCAATTGGGCTACGTAGCCCCGAGCATGAACCTCAATAACAGCATCTCTGGGGATTTCAACCCATTTGATCACTTTAATAGAAAAAAGTGATGTGACACCTGTTTGTAACCACAGGGGTCTCCTTATGTAAGTCACTCGTTGCCGTATGAGAGCCATGACCCCACACACCGTTCCAGTTTCTGTGTCACTCTGGGGTTGCTGATACTTATTAAGGGCTCAATAATTTGAGAAGCTTTGCATTTTTGACTGTCAATATATCCCCTGGAATTAAATAATAAAGAATATTCAGCATTTCTCAGGAGAAATCCTCCGATGCATACACACCTTACACTTTTTGCTTCCCTCCTTTTCTCCAGTGCCCAAGATCTAGGCAGATCTGAGAGAGAGCAGCTGGAGTCCAGGTCATTACTAAAACTGAGTATTCACATGCTAATCCAATCCTAGTCGATTGGATTCTACATCCTTTGCAATTCTCCAGTTGTAACTGGCTCCTAGAAGGAAGCTAGAAGAAAGGTAGATGTGGGCTGGGCAGAATGAGAACTATCAAGTAACAAGGGCTTGCTTAAACCAGAGATTACTCCAGAAATGGCTGTTCAAGAGGAGCTATTCCAAATAACTCACCATGTGCACAGTTTTATACATATAAAGTGTGGCTCAAGGTGAGGTTCTTGGACCTACTTTTAAAGTGAACAGCACCACCTAACCCTAAAATAAGCAATAAAAAAAGACCTTACTGATTTAACAGAATCACAGAATGGCAAGGGTTGGAAGTGATGCCTAGAGCTCATTTAGTCCAGCCCGATTGCTAATGCAGGAGCAGGTTGCCCAGGATTGCATCCAGAAGGATTTTGGAAGTCTCCAGAGAAGACTCCACAGCCTCTGTGGGAAGCCTGTTCCAGGGGCTCTGTCACCCTCCCAGGAAAGAAGGTTTTTTTGTTATGTTTAGGTGGAACTTGCTGTGTTCCAGTTTGTGCCTGTTGCTCCTTGTCCTATCACTGGGCACCAATGAAAAGAGATCTGCCCCATCCTCTTGATATTTATGAGCACTGGTAAGATCCTCTCTGTCTTCTCCATGCTAAACTGACCCATTTCTCTCAACTTATCTCTTCTTTTTTTTCTTTTAATACATAGGCAGAACTGTGGCTGTTCCCAGCAAAGTCAGTGTCACAATGTGCCAGGCCCACCTTTAAACAAAATTAGACTTACTAGCCACTGTGTAGTACTAGAAACTTGGGAGCTCCAGCATTGCAACCACAAGCATGGGTGTGCCTTGCTTGGACCCTGGCACATGCCCACTGCCCTCATACAGGCATGATCAGCTGCAGGATGAGCAGCTTGAGCTCAACCTACCTGAAAAGCAAATGGTAGGAAAGCCAAAGAGAAGCTCACTGGTGTGATGAGACCATGGAGACCCAGGAACAGAACAGAGCTGCAGCCATGGCCCATTAATATCCGAGCACCTTCTCTTTGTTGCCAGGGTGCCTACCTAGATTACACTGACAAGAGCTTGCTTCTGTATCATATTTGTGTAAGGCTGTCTGCATCTCAGAGCTGACAGGAAACTAAACTGCTTCTGCCATTTCTTCATTTCATTTTCCAGCAATTTCCCATCAGTGTATGCAGGAATTTAAAAGAGTGACAAACTCATTTTCGGTTTGTGCTTCAAACCTGATCAGCTGGGGTTTTGTTCACATACCACTGCTGTCTAAATAGATTTGCCAGAGATTCAAATCCAGCTGGCACTGGATAGAGTTTGGATGACTGATGCATTTTTCGATTGACCTGATAAACTGGAAAACTTGAACTGCTACATTTTGTCTAATTTTCAGGAACTGCTACACACAGTTTATAGGAATCATAAATTCTGAATGTCTGTCTTAGGTTCTACAGGTACCTGATTATGGATTTAGAATGTTCTTCATGAAATACCATGTTTCCCTAAATCAAAAGACATCATGATAATTACAAGATGGAGAAATAAGTTGAAACTAATTTCCATACTATAATACAGGAGACATTACCATCTACAGCAAGCAGTTCTCTTCAGTCCTGTATTTTCCTCTCTGAATAATGACTTCCACAAGGAGCTGACCCTTCTTTTTTTTCCCAGCACATTTTTGAAAAGCATGAATAATATGGATCAATATTCATAAAGAGTTTACCTCTAAATATTTCTACACTTCATGTTAGTTTTCCTGCCTGCAACAGACAGATAATTTTCTGGTTTTCACTGCTCTTTCATCCTTCCTCTTGCCCACTGACTGGGTCCGCAACTGCACTTCTATCCTGTCTATATCTCTTTATTGCCATCATTCTTTAGATGTAACCCTTAAAACTGAGCTCTTTGTATTTCCTATCATCTTAGAGTCATAAAAATCAAAGAAGCTCTAGATTATTATTTCAATAGAGTTTCAACGGAGTTATGTGGAATTATTTTCTTAGTAAATTCTAATACATTGTCATCCTAAACTTCACATATTGATATAGAATCTCCAGTAACATCTGCTCCAGGGAAGGCTTAGGAATAAATGTCTGGTTTAAGGAAAATGAAAAGCCTGCTGACAAGGACAATCCTCCAGGTCACAGCTTGTCTCCCAGTAGCTATCTGACCAGTAACGTAACAGCCCAGACTGATGGTATAACCCAACTATGCTCAAACAAGAGAGGTTTACATTATACAACCTGTGACAACAAGGCAACTTTCTAGACTTAATACACTCTCCAGGAGGCATTACCTTATACCTGCTCATGGGTGATGCAAAAAACATTGAGCATTTCAAGGAGAACACAAGAGATGAGCTGAGAGTCCCTGTGGACAGACCTTGGGTTACTAGTAACACACAGGTCATGATTTAGTATGACCTATACTTTATGGCAGTTATTTGGCTCCAGTTCTCTGGTATTTCACTGTCTCACCATTTGCAACATATTTGTTCTTTCTGTGATGGAAAGAACCAGTATTATTTACTCTTTAAAGGTGGCAATCAAGACATGGAGAAATGGAGTGCATTGACCCACTGTCTGCAAAAACACTGAAATTGAGCACAAGGGCTAATCTACTCATACCAGCTTTAACTGGTAGCCTCCAGGAAGACCTCTGCTCACTTACAGAAAGGGGAGGCATTTGAGCATTTGAGCCCTTTCTTGCAGGAAGGAGTCTTAAGCAGACTGTTCTTTCAAGGCTTTGCACTTGTTCCCTCTCCTTGTCCATCTCAACTGGATGCCCTTACATAGGATGCTAGAAAAGCCTTTAATATGTTTATTTGTTGGAAAGAAAGCAGAAATCTCAGAGAATAAAAGCCATGCAAAGGAGTAACGATTTTGTGTAGTTTTGATTTATTGACTAGTGGAGGTTATTTATGGATAGCTATTTAATGTCACTGGCTGAGCAAATTTCTTAACTAAGTCAGAGTGCTTAATGCTGCTGAATGGTCATCATGTTGCTGTAGGCTTAATTAACTGGTAGGTAGTCTAAGGGTTTTAATATCGATGGAAACTTTTTGGTTTTTTAAGAAGAAAATGTTATTTGCCTTTTTTTTTTTTTTTTAAATACTGTCCCAGTATAGGCTATAAAACATGTTAGAACACACCCTGAAATGTTCCTGTTGTGGTCCTTGTTAATAGTCATTTTATTTCCTTATACTATTCAGAAATATTACAACCAAAGCCCTAGCCAGGATTACTTTTAAAAAAATGTATTTTTGAATACATTTAGGTCATCAGAGCCTTTAACATCTATATTTAGGTGGTATCTTTCAAGACTTGTACAGAGCTGATTTAATGGGGGAGTATCAGCCTAGCCAACAGACACTGCTCCAGCTGGGTCTTAGGGCATGCTCAGCACAAGTGAGGTGCTAAGCTTGATGAGTTGACAGCCCTCTTTGATTTCTGATTTTCATGTTTCTATTTAAGTGTGTGACTCAAACCTGTAATATTTCCACAATGACCCATGTCCCTGTGACATTTAAGAGACAGTCACTCAGACTGCAGGTGCACTGTGATTTACGTCAGAACAAATGGAGCTATTCAATTGATTCTACATCCAGGACTTCATGACATAAATCCTGAACTAATCTCCTCTTTGTCAGAAATTAGACCCAGAACTACCTATCTGGAGAACATTTGCCTTTGCAGCAGTGGAAAACAGCTACTTGGAAGAAATATTTTAGCTGCTAAGGCATATGGAAAGTTCTAGAAAACAGCTCAAGGAATATTTCTCCCTCAAAAAGGCAGGCACAAACATGTCTGATGTGCTGTCCCTGCAGGTGATGACCACTGGTGCCTTGTTTCTCAGGAACATCACCACCTGACTTACAGCAGCTATAAGGAAAGCTCATGGCACATGGATGAACTTGTGCTTTAGAAACACTACCTTTTTGTAATCCAAGGACTTCTCTCATCACACCCCTGATGGTAAGATCACACTGTTAAGGTAAGAGATTCTATAAATTCCTGCATTTTCTTGCTACAGTGCTCAGGACAGCACAGTGCCTTGTCTTTGACTCCTCAAGGGAGCAGCAAGCAAAGAGAACATCACCATCTTCCCTGAGCCTGGCCTCTGGAAGAGAGCAGGGGTGATAAGGACATGCACACTGTAGGCACAGAAGCAAGACTGTGAGAAGCCCAGTTTCTTCATGAAATTAATCTCTTTACAAGCATCTCTGGACTGGCTCCACATCAGTCCTCATTGCTGGGCTTGGCTTCAGTGGGTCTCAGTTCCATGTGTGGCTCCTAACAGGCTAAGTGAGCACTAAAATCTCATAAAAAGATTTGAGTAAATGCTGGTCCTTTTCATACAGTGTAATTTCATTTATTATTAAGTATCATTTAGTATTATGTATTTACCACTAGTGCATTCAGTGGCAATTACTTTGCTACTTCAGACATTTTCTATTACCTGCTTCTCAGTGTAAGCCACTCAAGAGCGCAAAAGGTGCCAATGAATCTGAGTTCTGACCCATAGGAGGTTTCATGGAAAACACTGAAGTGGTTAATTTATACAGCTCTGGTAAGAATCAAAGCACTTTACTACAAGAACATCATATAAACTCTCCTAAATGTAGGTATTTAATCGAGTCTTGCAAATTCTACTTGCCCACTCAGCTGGGACGAGTAATTATTTTTGATGGATGAATAAAACGTCATTAGTATTTCCATCCTGCTAAAGCTGGAAGATTAGTTTTTGCGGCTGAGCTGATAAATTTCCATGACAGTTTTGCAAAGCTGAATGAATAAATAGAAGTAGTTGTGCTTTTAAAACTACACACAAAGTCTGTCCTGATAGGTACAGTCACAACCCTCACAGAAACAGGGAACCTCTTCTCTAGGCAAAAAGTGTGAATCCTATGGAAATCCTGATACCTACCCAGCTCAGGGTCTGGCTTGGTCTCTGCAGTTTAGTAAGGAACAGTCATGATCTTAAATGCTACGTAAGCATCTAATAGCTGAGTAACATACCATGAATACATACAGGTGGACAGTATTTGACATACTGACATGAGGTGTCTGAATTTGATTACAGCATCTGTAATCAACCAGGATATGAAAGACATGCTCAAGTGGGTTCAGAGAAGGGCCATGAGGATGATCAGGAGGCTGAAGCACATCATCTATGAGACCAGGCTGAGAGAGCTGGGGTTGTTCAGCCTGGGGAGAAGAGAAGGCTCTGGGGAGACCTTATAGCACCTTCCAGTACTTACAGGGGGCTACTGGATAGATGGGGACTCTTCATCAAGGAATCTTTCAAATTGAAAGAGGGTAGTTTTATACCAGATATAAGAAATACTTTACTGTGAGAGAGGTGAGGCACTGGAATAGGTTGCCCAGAGAAGTTGTGGATATCCCCTTCCTGACAGCGTTCAAGGTCAGGTTGGATTGGGCTTTGAGCAACCTGGTCTAGTGGGAGGTGTCTCCGCCCATGGCAGGGGAGTTGGAACTAGATTATCTTTAAGGTCTCTTGCAACCCAAACCATTCTGCAATTCTATGATACATGCCCCTTCTGAGACACATCCTCCTGCAACTTCTCACAATGAAGGTCTGCTTTGAGCCTTCAATACTTTCACCAGCACTCACATGCAAAGAAGAAAGCTTTAAATATATTAGAGTCACATCTGTGCCTTGTGAATCAGAGGTCATATCACAATCCTTTGCTAAGGCAAAGGTATACACTGGAAATGGTTGTTTGCACAGCAAGGTGAGGTGAGGGGGTTAACACCTTTCCCCCACCTTGACTTTCTCACCCCTCCTGCTGACATACACATGCCAACAGGTCTACGTGCCTTCTGTAAGGACTCGGTGTACTCTCTCTTAGTGGAAAGGTCAGCTAGCTACAATGACAAAAAGCTCTTGCTGCATTTTAATCTGCATCTTATTCTAGAGGGCTCTTCCAGAAGACCTTTGTTCTAAAGCCCTTATACTACAGATGTGCTCTAAGATGACAGAGAAAACAACATCCTTTCACACACTCCATTTTTATTCTGATCTTTGTTAATAAGGACTCAAATGTCTGCCAGGTTTCCCATACCCTGATTAACAAGTGGATGTTGTGATATTGTTTAGTTGCTAAATAAACCTGCAGTCTCAAAGTGACTGAAGACCCAGAAGGCCAAAAAACATGTGCAACACATTTATCAGATGCCCCAAAAATGGCAGGAAAATCTACCTAGTAAAAAGCCTGATCAAGATATGATTAAAAAATGCAGATATTAACTAGATTTTTTTAACCATTTTTACTGTTATTAATAGACACAGTAGACTATGTCAGAAAAAATAATTTGGAAAGTATTTAGAAGATAAATTGTAAACCACTTTAGTGGGGGAGAAAATCAACAGTAATTTCAAGCAGCTGTAACACCTGTCTACAGGAAAGAAAAAAAAAAAGAAAAAAAAAAGAAAAAAAAAGAAAAAAAAAAAAGAAAAGAAAAAAAAAGCTATCCCTGGGCACTTTTAACATGATCTCTTCCTTTTTTTGCAGCCTTATTTCATTGTGGCTTCTTACCCACTACAATACTATCCTGATAACTTAGAAAGAAGCAGGCTCATGTACTTACATATCAATGTCCTGGCAGATAAAGTAAAATATGGGGCACTAATGCTCAAAGGAGGAAAGGAATCTTTCCTTTGAAGCCAGAAGGACTTTGGTTTCAGATGCCTGTGTAGAGTGATACTGCACTGCTCCCAAAGCACAGTGGTGCAAACCCAGAAACAGGCACCACACCATAAGCTTTTCTGGTCTGGGATCATATGGGGCAAAAATTACTACTGTTTCTGCTGACTTTCTAAGTGCATTAGGCACCTGAATGCCTCCTGTGCTTCCAAAAGAACTTCCCTTAAGTATTTTTAAATCATAGCAAGGCATTCTGCAGAGATACAGTATTTATTAACAGCAAGATTCAGTGAGTGATAGTGTTCATGCAACTCACATTGAATACATATGACAAAATGCAACTTAGATATTCCCTGAATTGACTGAGTTACTGTGAAAAGAATGGGAGCTTTCTTGGTTTCCTCTTATCAAGAAATAAATCTGTGTTCACATCACAGATGTAACCTAAACAAGTGTGAACACTCCCAGGCTTTGAAGGCACGTGCACTCTACCACCTTCACTGCATTTCCTAAAGCCATTAACTTTCATATTACTTTCACCTTGGGAATTCTCCAAACAACCACTCACACATCTTTATTTTGACTTACCAAGGTAGCTTCATTCAACCATACCAGACCTAGGGAATTTATCATCTGGTGGAAAGGTGCAATTCAAGACATAAAACCACAGCAGTATTTTACTTGACACCTCTTCCACCAATCTATGCAAATATATACATTACTTTTGGGGGTTTTGTTTGGGTTTTTTTTTTTGTTGTTTTTTTTTTTTTTTCTTTTATAACAACCAGGCACAGGAAGCTATCACAGTGGCATCAATGGAATGAAGAGATACGATCTAATATCTGTGGTCAATCAGAATTGTCCTGACAACATTCAATGTAATAAATAAATGATGAAAATTACACCCTGTTAATCACCAAAACACAATCCCTTATGGGCATCAAGGCTTAGACTGGCTTATGAACAGCATACCAGGCTTTGACAAAGCACTGAAAAAGAAGATCATTTGTTTGCCAGAACGATCAATCCAGCATGTCCAATTTTCAAAGCACTAAGAAATTATCTCAATCAAGTGACTAAATTTTTCAGATAGTACAATCTCCCAAGGTCTAGTGGTAAAATTGTAAGAATCATAAAACTAACCCCAAAATGCTGGTTTTTTATGATTATATAGCTTTAACAAAACCATTATCTTCCTGAACAAAATGACTACATCTCTATCACACAGCCAGGACAAAAAAGAATACTATCAAATACTAAATCAAACCAACAAGTTAGAGACCACGTGGAAATGGAATTTAAGATGGCATGTGCAGGGCACACATCTCCCAGTGACACTCCTGTGAATGTATCCATCAGCATCAGTGGAACTAGGATTAAAGTCAATAACCAGCTCTAATAAGAAGCAAAGACAGAAGAGCCAACATGTCACAGACAGTAAGTGGGATAAGAAAGAAATGATACTGAGATTTGCTCAAGTGACTGTCAAGGATCTTAAGACCAAGCCCTCACAGGTGACTGAACAATGAAACACCTGGCAAGAGTCCAACGTATATGCAAGTAAAGTGATGCACAAGGGAGAAAAAATCCTAAA
Source organism: Corythornis vintsioides (assembly GCA_025447755.1). Classification (NCBI taxonomy): domain Eukaryota; kingdom Metazoa; phylum Chordata; class Aves; order Coraciiformes; family Alcedinidae; genus Corythornis; species Corythornis vintsioides. The sequence goes on from JAOEGS010014634.1 coordinate 174,079, forward strand.
GTTTACAAAGACAGTGAAGAGTTTTGAGAAATTAGCACTCGGGGAGGACAGCTTTGGTTATAACAAATAGACTTATGAAATGTCAGGTTAGTGATCAGGAACAGTGAGTTTGGATGCAAATCAAATGGTGACAATTATTAGGAAAGAAATAGGGAACAAAACAGAAAAAATATAACTTATAGAACTAGAAATCTATGGGATATCCTCATCCTGAAGCATGCTGTTCCTTGTCCCTAAAGGATGCAGTAGAAATGGACAACACACAGACACAGTCAAGAGGGATGACAGACAGAGACTGCCTTCCACATGAGGAATAGCTCTTCAAGTTCAGTTTCTTCAGCCTAGAAAGGGTCAAGAAAATAGGGGTCTATCATAGATGGAGGTGTGGAATGCATAAGTATGAGCAGGGAATATTTGTTTATTCTATCTTTCAATTTAGTAACTATGCAACATCACATAACATGGCCTAAAAGGTTACATGGATTCAAAATTTATTGGACAAATTCATAGAAGAAAAAATAATTTAGGACTACTAAATGCATGGAGAGCTCTGGGTCATGAAATTGCTGGAGGCTATAAAAGTGTTCTTGAAAATAAGAGTATGTTCCTGAATCCTGAAAAACTATTAATGTCAAGATGTTTAGTTACCTAAAAACCAAACCAGAAAAATACCATGTTGGTTTTATAGTATCCTTTAAAAAATTTATTAGTTATTCAGCCACAGAACAGGAAAAATACTGTGATCATAATTTGCAGAGGATCTAGATGATGAAATGTGTTTTGTACTCAAACAGCAAAGCCAAATACACAAGAGACAAGGCTGATCTGCAAACAGCTTGAGAATAGATGAAAGGGCCAAGTTAATTGGATAAATTTATTTTAATTGTTCATTGATCCAGCCCGATACCATAGTACAGCATTCTCTAGTTCCTCTTACTTTATTGTGGAATCTCAAGCAGTTTGATGTACTGTCTTGATCACCCAGGAAATAAGCTGTTGATAAGGATGTGGCTTTTTCCTTGAGGAAAAAAAAAAATTGCTAGCTATATTCTAATGGCTTCAGACCTTTTTGTGCTTTATACTAGAGTTTTGGCTAGTCACAGCAACAGCTAATCCAGAAGATCTCCATCAAAGTGATCAAAGCATGCAAGACAGATCAGCGTGCTTCTTAAAATGTCAGTTTGCTCTGTTAAATCATGCTTAAGCTGTAACAACCTCCCTTCTCAACAGAAAGCATTAAAGAGTCATCCATGTTTTGCTTTATAACCTTAGTAAATATCACCAGACTTAGAAATCCAAGAATATCAAGCTACCAGAAGCACCCTCATTTACGTATTTAAGGATTTTGCTAGATACTGACTCACCAGAAAAGTCCTTTGCCTGCTACACAAGAGCTATAGATCTTCTCCTAAAACTGGCAGGGCAGATGACAACTCTTGATCTCTGATTTTGTTTACTGGAACCCATGGGGAAAACATTTTCTGTCTAGCTCTTCCTCTGCTAGCCAAGCAGTAAAATGGGACCTTTTCTAGCAAAGTAATCATAGCAGATACCCCAAAGCTTTCTCTGATTCACTCTCTTATTCCTATGCCCCCACCTCAACAGAAAACACAATGAAATATCCTCCTTTTAGCCAAAATCTGGGAAAGCTCTAAAATAATGTTAATCTCTGCAAGTAGATGTCTCAGTAAGTAATTTTGTGCTAGGGATGGGTTGCTATTTGATAATAGAGGAAGGTTTTAAGCAATGTATCACTTCTATCATTTAAAGAATTCTTCCAAAATCAGCATTCATAAACTGATGTTTTTGAGCAAGCCTTTCATCTGCAGGAGTTGTAAGATTCTCTCCTTGGCACCTAACCCAAAGGAGAACAGCAGCACTTCTGTGTTTCTGAGAAACAGGCACTAAGAGAGCTGAGGATACTCCACACTGTACCTGACTCCACCGAATGCCATAGGTAGCATGTACATAGGTCGTTTCTGCACAGCAATTTTTTGCCACCATAAAACTCTGAAGCACACAACAAAAAAAGTATTAGCTTTTTTCATAGCACGTAGAATGTACATTCCATAGCAATAAAATCTACACAAAGACACTGCTGAAGACTAGGATAATTTGCAGTCTCTTCCAGCCCAGATAGTTTCCCAGCTACCACTGACAGATATTTGTCTTGTCTGTTCTGAATCATTGTCTTCACAAAGTACTCTGTGATCTTTTCTGAAGCCATCTACTGTTAGAAAGTTTGTCCTAAAATCTAAGCAAAATCTCATTCTTACAAATTAAGATTTCCCAGAAGAAACCTTTATTTGAAAAAAAATTAAAAAAGTCTTTCAATAGCTAAGATGATAAAATTTTCTGTGTTCTCTTATTTCAACTAAACAAATACATTTTTTCAAACTTCTGTCATGTTTCTCAACGCTTCTGAGTTCATCTGGAGTCCTTTCAGCTTCCTTAATTGCCCTCAGGCAATTAATTGCCATCAGGCCCAGTACTTATATTTCAGACCTCTGGTACCAAATGGAGCTGAATAATCACTTCCCATAACTTAAATACAACAAATTCATCAACAGACACTTCTGCAACTGAACACATTTTGAATTTATATTTAACTTGTCATGCACTATATATATAAGCCACAAAACTCCTTTTCTGCGGAGACCTGCTTAGCTAATTATTCCCCATTTTGTCCCGGTGTCATATGACTTTCCTTCCTAACTACAATACTTAGCATTTGTTTTTATTGACTTTTATTTTATTGATTTCACACCATCACTCAACTATATCATGACTATCTGAAATTCTATGCCTGGAGTCTTCGAGAGTGCCTGCAATTACCAATTTTGCAAACCTTTAATTGTACTCCTTATTCCATTATCCAAAATACTTACAGAACAAATACATTGCAATAGTGCACATTCTCTCATCCTTATATTAAAATATCAGCCTTTGTAAGAAGAGTGCAAATACGTGTGGATCTAAAGCAAGATCTAATAATTTTAAGTAAAACCTTTTTATTAAAAGAAACACAAATTTCCCCAGTTCAGAAGTTGACCAATTCAAAGCCACTCTTTCCCAGCACCTTAATCCAACAGTACCTGCAAAAGACATGGCTGTACACAAGCCTCTGTAGGGGTCCTACAGTGCTCATTACATGCTGAGACACCACTCCCAGGGGAAACAGGCAATTAAACAGGACACTTTCAAAGTCATAAATTCCAGATTGACACTAACATTAAGATGGAGTGTTGCTCTGCTTGGCAGCCAAACACCTGCATCAATGCAGATGAAAATGAGCTATCCAGCACAAGAGAATTGCCCATATACACTGAATTATGAGCTTATATCTAAATCACTCATATAAATCTGCTTAAAGAATTGTAGCCTATTACTGATGTACCTACTTCATTATTTAACACAGGAATATAACTCGTCACTCTTCTCACAGATACTGTCAGCTATCTATAAAGAAAAGTTGCCAAGCTCAGTGTACATTTACTTGCCAAATTAGTTCAGAAACAATGGGCTTTCACTAAAAAGAAGAGTCAGGAAACATGATGTGACTTTGCAAAACATTAATCTTCTATTTCAAAATAGTATCATCAGGTGAATGTCCTGAACATTTCTTCTGAAGCTACTGAGTAGGCTCAAATTCTTCCTTGAACTTCTCTAATAAGAGACATGGATCTCATCGCTTTGGAAACACCATCTCAGGCATGAAGAGAACATAATCTCCCCATTTAAGTCCCTCTTCTGTGGCTGCAATCCTATCATATCTGGGAGGCTCATAAAGTATTTATCCTCACCACACCCAGAAGGTAAGGAATGCTATTATGCCCTTTTCACAGTGAAGGACTGAAAGCCGGATAAATAACTGCCTATCCATGCAGTAGTGCTCAGGACAGTAAGTCCCTAAATTGGTGCATCCCAAATCTGCCCAAGGGCCAACAATCACTTGAACACAACATTCTGCTTTGGCAACCAGGCCCTTCCCCTCCATGGCACACACCAGCAACGTCAGGTCCAGCGACTCCCATTCACTGTACAGATCTCTCCTGCACTCAGGGGTTTATCTGTCAGCACAGGATATTGCTCTCAGCTATGTTTTCCCCCATGCTATCTCTGGATTAGGATGACTGGAAAAGTGCAGCAGGTTCTGATACCACTAATGCAGCAGATGTTTTTAGCAGTTATTCAAACAGCAGCAAAACTCAGCCCACTTTCCCAATGTGGTCACAGAGAATAGTTCATTTCAAAATATGCCCATCAGTTAAAAAGCCCATTCAAATAATTAGCATTCATTTAACATTATTTTCCACCTTGAAAATCTCCATTTGTACATTACATCTTAGGCAACCCCGATCAATGCTGATGTACACTTCAAACACTACAGCCTCAGTGTGGTGGAAAGAGAGAAGCAGAACAGGTAACTTCTGTAGCTGCCATTTCTCCTAACAAAGAAAATGCTCTTCAAGTCAGATTTCACCCAGAAGGAGCTGGAACATTAAGAGGTCACCTGATGCACTGCATCCTTTTGGTCAAACTCCATGGTATTAACTAGCTTCACATTTCTTCCCCATGCAACCATCGCTGTAAATCAGCAAGGTTAGCAGAGGTGTGAGTAGCTAAAGAGTAACCACTGTGCCAAAAGAAAAAAAGGAAATTTTAAAAAAAAAGCAAATAATAAAAGGAATTACATAGGAAGCAAATGCTGCATGTCAATATAATGCAGAAGGGTCAAATATGGTCCTGAGATCACCTGCACTGCAATGATGTCCTCACTTACCTGTCTCCAACACCACGTGAAATAGAAAAGTCAGAGAAGCAGTAACAGTGCCAACAAACCCATCTGAGCAGGGATCAGAGCAACACCCATCATACTCAGGCCTCTGTGTGGGAAACCTCCAGCCATCTCATTCTCCACTCCCACAAAACTTCTGAGCTTCTCTGCTCGGAATCATTCCTGCTGAATTACCTCCTCCCTGGAAGACACAGCTCTGCTTGCAGCAACACTCACCCCTTGGCAAAACACTGAGGTTTCTGGTCACCTGAAGAAGCTTTTAACATCCTGGAAGACACTAGGCAACTTCATACAGCATTAGAGGATGCTTTCAGCAACATCAGGTGTGACTCCAAGAGATCCTGTCATCCCTCTATCTTCACAGGTAGCAAGAGCTTTTAAGCTGGTTGGAGCCTAGGTATGTTGGCTTTAAATATTGCCGGCCATCGTGGCATGCTCAGGGTGCTGAGCACCCACCCCAGCCCGCCTACCTGTTCCACTGGAGCTGCCTCCTCTACAAAGAAGTCTTCCATTGCTGCAGCTGCTCACGTCTGTGCAAGGAACCGGGGCGAGGGGCGGGGATGGGGGTGGAGGGGAATCCTGGAAACTGGCACAACCTAGATACACAGACTGGCAGAGCAACCAACGTTTAAAAAAATCTTAATTAATTACACAGAAATCCAGCAAAATTCTGAACCACTGAGCTGACTCTCGGGTTGTTTTTTGTGGGTTTTTTTAAGCGCTCATTACTCCGATGAGGCAGAAGGTACTTTCAAAGGCTTTTTGCTCTTTGCAGAGAAGTATGCAAGGATGGCAGCCATCCTTTGAGGAAGACACATCACCAGCAACGTGCCTTGGCATGAAACTAAAACAAGACCAGAAGGTGCTTTTTATCAGTAGCGGTACCTAAAAAGGGGCAGTTGCTTAACCATTTCAGTGCTTCAGTGTTCTGAAGAGTTATTGGGAGTACAAATACTCTTTTGGAGCAACGGCTGTCAGGAAAAACAAGACAGAGGCATCCCACAAGGGTACACTGAATGGATACAGGCTTTGCAAAGGCTGATCTTGTGACATCAGTAGTTGCCCAGCATGGGCTTTTGAGGAAATTCCTACCAAGATAACAACTTAGGAACTGCTGTTTTTTCATCTGCAAAAACATAGCAGGCTGCTCTCACATGGCTAGGATATATCTCCATGGCATTATCACAGAAAGGTTTGAAAAGACCTCCAAGATCAAGTCCAACTGTCTCTAACATTATCATGATCACTAAACCATTTCCTGAAGTGCCACATCTACCCAGTTTTTGAATACCTCCACAGATGTTGACTTCACCACCTCCCCAGGCAGTTTCTTCCAGTGCCTCACCACTCATTGAGTATATAACTTTTTCTTAATATCCAGACTAAATCTCCCCTGGTGCAACTTAAGCCCATTACCTCTCTTTCTATTGCTAGTTTCTTGGCAGAAGAGACCAACACCCACCTCATTACCACCTCCTTTCAGGTAATTGTAGAGAGCAATAAGGTGTCCCCTCAGCCCCATCCTCTCCAGCAGTTTCCTCAGCTGCTCCACATAAGACATGCTCTTCAGACCCCTCACCAGCTTTTTTTCCCTTATCTGCACCCATTCCCATACCTTGATGTCTTTCTTATACTGCAGCACACAAAACTGAACAGAGAACTCAAGCTGTGGCCTCAACAGTTAAGCACAAGGCCACAGTCACTTCCCTACTCCTGCTGGACACTGGTTTTGATTCCTAGCAAAATTTCCTACTGATTCATCCAGGTCACAATCAGGCCTGCAGGCACAGGTTAAACCAACTCTCTGGTGAACACCAGGCCTTGCTGCAGTAGCTAGAGGTTTTCATAATTCACAAGGAAAGTATTTAAAATAATCCGAACTGTTGTAAAATGCAGCAGAGGATTCCTGAAGTAATAAAAATATGCTCCCCAAAGAGCACAGAATTGGAAAAAAAATTATTAATTGAAAAGTAAGTGATGTGGGATGGAGAGTCATATAACCGATGAAGGGGAAATGCACTTCAGATCTTCACAGAAACAAAATGAGTTGGAAGCTTTTTCAGCTTTTCACATCACAGCTTCCTTCCTAGCAATCATAGAAGATTTTAGTTTTGTGTGACCAAAGTAGAGAAAATAGACTTTCAAAGTTCAAGAACATACAAGGAACTCTGAGAAAAAATAAAATTACCCAGAAACTTGTTTTTAAAACTATTGCAGTATAGACACAAAAAAAGAAAGAACCCTACTTGGTTCATTACTAATGAAATGACCTTAAAAATCTACATTTCATTAAATATGGTATACACTAAAATGCCACAGGAGAAACAATATATTATTTTGTTTAGTAATAGACAAAGCTATTGTTTTGTGCAACAACCTGGGGCTACAGAAAAGCAAATTCCCATGAATAATTATCATTTGGCAATAAGAAGCATTTTATCAAAAAAGCTGACATAGCTCTAAGTAGCTCAACTAGAAATGTTGGATACTATTAATGAAAGCTTAAGGTGACTGTTTGTCTTACCTATTTGTTTGTCTCTGTGGAGTTAAAATCTGAACCTTTTCCTTATTGACAATTTTTTTTTCAATATTAATGAAACCATAGCCATATGAAAAGTTCTGTACAAGTGGAAAAACAGATGGAAAATATCAGCAAGAAAAACAATTACTTGTAACATTCTGACTTGAAAATGGTGCTTTTCCATGTAAATAAATAGCCCAGTTCAGGAAATCACATTAGTAAAGTCTTAATTTCAAGGATACAAGCCTTCTGGTACCACAATTGATGCTTCAGAATCTAAGCTGCTGTCTACATTTTAAAGGGCAGACTTTACTACATAGTACTCTCTGTAAGAAATTTTGCTGCAAAAGCAAAATCTCTGGATCCTTTATTGTTTTTTTTTTCACCTGTTTGCAATCAGTTCCTTTCTATTTTTGGAAGCTGGGTGCAGAAAATAACAGTTTAGAGCACATTACCTGCTGCCATTTCTAAAGAACTTGAAGACAGGGAATGACTAGCCAGAAGTTCTTCAGCAATAACTTGCACATATCCACTTTTATGACCTGGCACTCGGAGGAAAATATAAGGTGAGTTAATCAAGGCTGGAATGATTGAATGATACCTTGAGTAAAAGGGGGACAAGGTTCCTTAAGGAGTTGCTGGTGGAGAACGACAGATCTACATCAACAATCCTGAAGCAGCTGCTCTGAAGCAATTCTTGCGCTGCAATACTAGGTTCACATGGCAAAGCTTTCACAAATCAGAGAGATTAACACATTCGTCATCTGTAAAGGACATTTATAGTCATTTATCTGGAAATCCTGGTGCTTGCTGATCTTCTCTGAATTTTAACTCGACTTAAAAATTTCCCAAGATTAAGTTGATTATAAATAACTCTTGGCAAGTTTTTCAGCTGGCAGGCTGAAACATTTCCCTACCTTCAGTTTGCTTTACTACACTCTTTTTCAAGCAGATCAGAGATGAGATAGAGCCCTGAACTTTCACTTCAACAAACTAAACACTTCAAACTCACTCAACTCAGCAAGACATATTTTTCTTTCTCCTATTCAACATCAGAGCTTCTCTGGATCCTCTTCAATGTGTTCTACTTTTTTATTTTTTAAACATGGACACTAGTCACTCATGTAATTTTTAATTAAGGATCTCATCAGGGTCAAAGATCTGAAGGGTAAAATACATGTGAACATTTTTGGTACACTAATGCACAGGGAGCTTATCTTTCACTTGATATTCCTCAATGACACAAAGTCTTTTTTTTTAATAGACATTACTTCCCTCACACTTCAAATATGACCCTTAATTTTTTATTGTCATAAGGGACTTTCTTGAAATAGCTGGGGTTTATGTTCTTTTTGCTTACCAACAGATCCCAGATGTCCTGGATCTGTCCCCTTATCTTTAGTACTGACATAAAGAATAACATACTCAGAAAACTTTGCCATTGCTTCATGCATTCTTTATGGGTGATTTATACAAGCTTGGAGATGATGGATCAAGAACCAACCCTTGCAGCACTGAGAAGCACATTTGCTCTGTGATGATCCTCCATGTACAATTACACTACAATGCAGCCACTCACCAGATGACAGGCTAACCAAGCTGCACAAGCTGAACTAGTGAATTTGCAGTTTCTTGAGCCCTGGGAGGGGCTTGGTACAGAGCCAAGAAACTCTCAGATGTTACATTCATTACACAACTAAGGCTGCTCTTGGGGGAAACAAAAGGTTATGTCTGATGAGCCCTGGTTTTTAGAATGCCATCATCTTTGTCTTTCCTTCCTAAAGCTCTAGAAATTCAATCTTCTGATTTATTGCAATGATTGCTACTAATTTTTTTTTCATTACATTTAGTATTTTTATATTCATAATCCCTTCTTTGCATTTAAAAGTCTATTTTACTTTTTCTCTAAAACAGGTTAGAAAAAAACCAACAAACTGAACAAACAGTATTTTTCTTTCTAGACTGTGGGGTCAGGTTACTTTGAGCACTAGAATGAGCACAACACACAGCAAGAGATCCTCTTGTCAAAGTTAGAGAGGCTGAAACTTTCCCAGCTTCAGTTCCCTGAAGTTCACGATCATCAGTTGTTGCTGGGATCTCTGGATTCAGACTGACATGCAAAAATGCCTTCAAATCTCTGAAATGGTTGTCAGCTGTTGACTGGACTTTCTCTTTTGAGATGACATTATTTCTATTTTATTTCTCTGTGAAACTATAAGAGAATCCAGGCTTTCTTGAAAAAAAATCACAACTCTTATTCAACCTCCAGAGGAATCTAACAATGTTGAGAATATGTAGACATGAAAGTTTGACTTTCCCTTGGCTTTTCTCACAAATATTCTGCACAAGTCAGATGATGAGTAACGTGTGAATACCACACACTGTCAGATACCTTGAGATGCATCATGGAAATCACAGCAGTAGCCTCCTGATCATACTAGACTCAACGAGGGCTACAGGGCCATAAGAAGATGCTGATCACTTGAAATAGTGTTAGATTTGTTCAAGCCACAGTACAGACAGGAAAGAACCATAATCTTTTCTAGTTTTCCTTCAGCAATATTTCTAACTTTGCTTCCTTTTTCCAAGTATGTAGATGAAAGTTGTAATAATTACTTCCTCTGAAAAAAAAAATCCTCCGTGATTTACCAATCTTTGAATTGTAAACAGACAGCTGAGGATGGAGGAATATTTAAAAAAAAAAATCCAAATAGCACAGCTCAGTTTTATTCCTTCTTTGATACTGTCCTTTTTTATGTTGCTTCGGTATGTGCACGCCATGTGAAAGTAAAGTTGCTATGGAAACTACTCATTATTTTTCAATAGTAGGCTAGCTACTTTAAAAAAATCCTACATCTTTTTAATCCCTAGAGAGTCCTAATTTATCCTGTACACAGACTTTCCTCCTTGACAGTTCCTTTAATATTCACTGCACTGCAGTGCACATTAATCTGAACATGTCTAACAAATCCACAACTTACTTCTGGAATCAACTTCCCAGCAAAGTTTGGTTCTAAAAAAAATATTTTTTTAGCTCAGTTTTTACCTGCTTGTATTTCTCTGAAAGATTGTAGGTATGAACAGCAAAGCCCAGAGCAGACCTATGCAAGAGTCTCACTGCTTAGAGAGCCAGACATAGTGGGGGGGAAGTATGGTGAGAAGCATTAGTCAGGAATTTGGGGTTAATTCCTTCCAATTCCACAGGTGCTGCTCCTCTGGGTCTCTTCCTCCTCAATTCACCGCCTATAAAATGGTATTTGGAGACCTCCCTGTTTGACAGACTAAATTCACCAGTGATCATCTCAAGCACTGAGGCAACAAAACACAACAGCACAGTTGGTGGGTGGCAGTCATGGGACTTTCCCAAACTCCAGACTGTCACCATGTGGCACATCTTGCCTCTTCTCTGCTTAACACTTTTTTTTTATCTTTTAAAAAAGCAAATGAAGTAGCTATCAATGATGAACCAATTAACTCTTTCCTACCCAAACCCTCCTATATTATTAAGTTAAGTGAGAGAATGTTGATTGAAGGTCCCATTTTCAGATCATCAGATGGTGCATAAAAGTGGCTCATCAAGAGGACTAGCCTCTCCCAGACAAAATACTCACTCCTTCTCTGAAGATGTGACTATACTAAAATATTCATTCCCGTTCAAGGATCTGACTATTCCCACATTTCTTATTATTTATTTGAAGCAGAGCAGTCGCATCTCAGTGGAGTGCCTCTCATCAGAACAAGAAAGAAAACGAGCTCCAGGAGCCAATTCTGTCATCCCTTCTGTATTAGGCATGCCTGAAGCACCAGCAACACTTCCTTAGATGACTGCAGAATTTAACTGCTTCAACAAATGACAAAACTCATTTGAACAGCAACAGGAACTCCAGAGTTTAATGAAAGCAGAATTAGACTAACAGAAAAATGAACTATCTCAACTATTTCAGAGATTACAAGCAAGACTTTCATGATCGTCAGTACAATTCCCTTTCTTCTCAGTGACATTTTCCACCAAATAAGTTGCATACATTTCATATGCAACCACATGTAAAGATGATCAAAATTCAGCCACAGATGAGAGTAGCTAAAGGGAAACTTTTAAAGCTAGCAGGTCCAGATATAAGTCTTCTTATATATAATCAGCTTTTCTTTCTGGCATTTTTGAAAGGAATCAAGTTTTCTTATTCACTACGAGTCCTCACATTGTGCCATTTATTCTAATTCTGAGGAAGTTTTTATGTAGTTCAACAAAACTTCCTAATAGCACTCTGCTTGAAAGCATTACACATCAATATCAGAGAACATAAACAGCTCAATAATTTGCTACATGCATTTTAAAAGGTTTAAAGCCTCAAATGTCTTTATCACGATTCAGGTAAAAGACTGACAACACACTTTTCTCCCCAATCATTTTGGCTGGTACTTATTACCATGCTAGGACAAGAAAGTTCAGAATTTATTCTTGATCACTGTAATTGAAACTCCTTCCTGTAAGAGGTTTTGGCTTTCTCCTGACCTCGGCTCAGAAAAAAAGTTCTTCATGACTCTTTCTGTATTGAACTTTTACTTTGTTGAGCTCTTACATTTTCTTAACATTTCCCAAAAGAAATAATATGGCCAGCAATGATTTTCAAAACGATATATATGAAAATTAAAACATAGCCCCTGAACCTACAAAGCTCACAAATGTATCCTAAATAGCTTAACTGAACTAAAGAGTTAGTGGTATGTTGTAGGTGGAAACCCAGACAAAATTATCTTTTTTTTTTTTTCAAGCAGATGACTGTTAAGAAAGCCAAAGCTGAAACTGAGAACAGCTGAGTTAAGGGGGGAGCGGGTGGAGTGGTGGGAGCGTAAGTACTGATGCAATGACATCTTCCAAATTCCTCCTTCGGGGGCTCTGCAGCTCTTTCCTGAGCCTTATTTCTCCTAGCAGAATGAATTTCTATTCAGCAAACCCTGCCCTCTGCTGACTAAATGCCATTAGTGCCATATATAAATGCATCTGGGTTTTTGCCTATTTGCACACAGTGCAATAAAAATGCAAACAAAAATCCATTCAAGGGCCTGCTTTTGGTTTTATTTATTTCCTCTTAAGGTATAAAAATTTATTTTTTTAAACTTTTTTTTAAATCTTTTTAACAGCTTCAGATAAATGTTTGTGTTACCTACCCTAGAGACCTCTATGCATTAGGTATGTAAACAATTCATGTCATATTTGCCCCCCTTCTCTTCTATCAAAACGACTCCTCTTTCCATAGTGATCACACAATACTACAGAATAATTGTCCAGCCTCAACCTCATATCACCACACCACCAGGCTACACTAGCAAAAAACATTGAGGACAACAAATGATTGGCATAATCAAGGTCCTGAACTTTTCACGTGTGTACAATCAGAAAGCAAAGCCTTCCACAGACAATGGGAATATTGTGAAATCCAGATATGCACATGATCACTGGCAAATGCTTTTCTTAGGCTTCATATTCAACAGCTATATTTAAAGCTATTTGCTAAATTATTCTTTCAACTGGGCATCAGATTAGCACAAAAATATTTTTTCTAATGGAACCATATAAACAGTGTATGCCTCCCTCCCACTGTGTGAAAATTCCTGTGGTTGTAGCATATATTCCTTTATGATTGTTATAAACCCAAATCCAAGCAGTCACCAAAAACAAAACAGCTCTTAAGGGGCAGAGATCAGCAGGACACTGGATTTTTACAGAGTCTACTGATGCACTGGTGACACTACCGAGAGCTGCAGGTGCATGTGCTGCATTTCTCTTTCTAAACTGGGCAGTTCCAGAATTTTCAGTGGTTTGGTTTGTTTGGATTTTTTTTCCCCCTAAGAGTTTGTTAGGCAGCAGCAAGGCCTGGCTCAAAGTTTGTCATGCTGAGACACATCTGGAAAGGAAGGTAGAAACATGGGGGAGAGGCCTATAAATCACAACTTTTTCCCTGCCCAATGGCTCCATGCCACAACATGATGGTGCCAAGCTGGAAGCTGCACTGTGGAGGAAGAGTCAGGTGCCAAGTTCCAGAGAAGTCTTGAATACAGGCTCCAGGTGTTCACAGAGCACTTAGCTGGAACTGGACAAGAGCTGAAAGACTGGAAACAGCTGGGAAAACTGGTTAACTGCATTTCTATTGTTCTCATTTCAGCAGGACCTATTTGCTTCTTGGTTCTAACACTAGCTACAAAGATGCCTTGAGATGGTATTAAGCTGACACCACAGAGAGAAGACATCCTGCCTTCTGCTTTTCACACAAACATCTGTGGGTCCACATGATGACCCACACTGGGGAAGACAGAAGGAGCCACAGCAAAGAGATGAAAGAGAAGTTTTACCCTGCCCCAGAACTCACCCTCTGCTCCCAGCCAAGTGCCAGAGCTGATAGTTAATTCTATTCATTTTGATTCCACAGACTGTTGCCATAAGTCATCCAAAAAATGAAAAAGCCAGTGGATAAAGACACTATTGCTCAGCAATGAAAGCTGCCTTCTCACACCTTGAGCTTCTCATGCAAGTCAGTAAGGCTGTTCCTCTGCCCTCAGAGGATTCACTGGGAAAGTGAGACACCTGCAGAGACCCAACTGCACAAGAGCAGTGCAAGTCCTCCCGCTGATACTCCAGGGATGTGTCCTCCTGCACAGCCTCGGGCAAGGTATGTGCCACATGCAAGAGCAAGACCATCCTGCTGGTGCACCAGGTGAAGGCAAAGTAGTCATGAAAAAAACAAACACAGCAGTAAAAACAATGCAGTTCAAAGCACACTCAAGAGAAAATTATCAACCCAAGAGGAGAGACATTTTATGCCCTGCTACTTTCTCTCAGTCATGGGGCTACTATTATTTAGAACAGATACAATTTTCAGGCAGAGTGTGATTTTCAAGCTGATGGTGTCCTTAAAAATCTTTTTTGGCTTTCACTGCTATTACCAGCAAAGCAGTTTGTTCTCACCCCAACTCAGCAAAGCTCTCACATGTGCTTGGTTTTAAGAACATACTTAAACCATTATGTTGTGAGAACATGGGTTTTCTGTTGAGCCAGGAGCCCCATGAAGAATGACTGGACCTCCTGCATCTGAGCCTGGGTGCCAGTGTGTGCAAGCTGGCTTCCTTCCAGTAGCTGTACAGAGAGCACACAAGGGTCAGCTCTATGGGTATGACCATGGGTATGATTGATACATGCTTTTGGTAGATGTGGAAAGAGTCAGAATCAGTCAATGTGACACTGAAGAGGCTCAGATCTGCCGTGGAGCTCTAGAGATGTCATCAGTGAACAGGTGTAGGAGAACTAGCACAACCTGCACTTGGAACCATGGGAGAATGAAGAGTACCTTGCCATCTACATAGCTGCTACTACCACTTTGGACAATTGAGTTCAGCACAGCTTTCTACAGAAAGATTCTATAGTGGGAGGATAAATCTTAGTAGCCAGGGAGATGGGCTGTGCCACTGTCAAATGCCTTGAGGATGATGAAGCATCAGGAGGCAACTAAAAAACAAAGCTATTCTAAAATCTTTTCTTTGTGGCATCAGTCTCCCAACAATTAGAACTGAAATCGTGCCTCAAAAGAGCCTGAGGAGTCAATGTGGACAGTCTCTTAGGCCCTGATTTGCACTCAGAGTGCACACAGCACAGCTTCATCAGCTCTTGTAACCCTGTGGCCATCAGTGCCAGAGCAAAGAAGGGTTTCTGCCGCTGCAACCATCATCCAACTGCTGATTTACTGAAGACATGCTGAATGGCTTGCAGACACAGAGAACATTTCTTTACCACTGACAATGCTGAGCCCTGTTCTTAGTACTATAGTACAGGAAAAGAAGGGAGAAAAAGAGAGGAAGCAATTTACTTGTAATTGTCTTGTCTCCAGTTCTGTCACTTGCTTTTTTATTCTTCATTTTGTCTCATCTGCTCCTGCCATAAATTTCTGGCTGTGCTTGTAATGCCTTTTACCCAAACATCAGCACCCAAGGGGTACAACACATGCGCAGGGCTTACCTTCTGTTACAGGGTCTCTGGAGGGCACAACTGGAGGGTTTGAGGGAACACTGTGATCTTCATTTCAGTGACACATCCTGTTCATGCTATTTTAATTGTGGTTTAGTGGCTTACAGCGAAGGCAAGGAGTGAATTTCAGGGCAGAAGGCAGGCAGCATTATACATTAATTTAAGTCTGTGATACCAGACATGGCTTCAAGTCACCATATAGCTTGAAAAATGCATTACTTTGCACAAACATACCACCCTGGTGGCAAAGGCACTTGGATGAAAAGCAATTACACACATCTATTCATTTCTCTTCTTTCTGTGCATAGTCCCTTGCTCTCTCTCATTTTTTTCTTTTCCGTTTTCTCCTCTTAACCTGGAAATACAGAGAACCACTAGAGCAGCTTGAAACTCATGCGAGTTTTACACAATTCTCACCTGGGAGCTAAAAATCAAAGCTGAGCCTGCTTCATACTGCTTAGGAGCATCTGGTGCTTTCTCTCCACTCCAGCACAAACTCACAGCATGAGAGCAAGACAAGCAGCAAAGCTGGATTGCCATACACCTTCTCAGAAAACAGCACCTTAACTTCCCAGTAATCTGAGCTGCTATCTCCATCTCTACTCCCTAGATCATGTATTTCAAATATACTCCTAATGCAATGCAGAGACTTCCAGAACAACCAGACCTTTGCTGCTCACCCCAACTTGGGGAAGCCAGCCAAGTTCTTCACCTTGCTGGTAAATAATAATACACTTCTCCCTTAGAATAGTTTGGCAAATTTATTGTGTTGTGTCCATAGATTGCTCTGACTGGACAAAAGGTCAGTCTCTGTCAGTCCTAGTTTCTCTCATTTTGCTAGGCAGCAATTTAGACTGCAGAGAGGAGCCCTAGTCCTTGATATACTGATGCAGAACATTAGGGAAACTACTGCATAGTGTCCCCCCAAAAAAACGATTACCCTCTCAGAAAGGTGATAAAGGCTAAGCAGGTCATAGGTGGAAATACAGAACTAATGGCTTCACTGCAGGTGTAGGGCAAGCAGTGAAGGGGAATGCCAGAGCTCTGGTGCACGGGAACAGCAATGCTATTATTATTTTCTTCTCTTCTGACAAAAGACCTCTGTTTCATTCTTTTCCTTTCCCAAGAGCAGCCAGCTAAACTGTGAAACTCATTGCCTCAGAATGCTGTGTATGCCAGAAGTTTATGTATTTGTATGAAAAGTCCAGTGACACTACCCTGAGCACAGGTTTCAGGGTTCAGTCTGCTTACACTAGTCTAATATTCTTTCTCTAGGCAACCACTATTGACATTTGTCAAAGAAGAAACTACTTCAATCTTTGGTTCAATCCTGTATGCACTCTGCTATGTTTTAGTATGGGAATTTACTTCATGACTTTGGCTTGCTTTTAGAATCCCAGTGAATGAAAACATAGAAGCAAACCATAAAAGGCCTTAAGGAGACTTAGAATTGTTTGATCTCCCAATTATCTTCAGTAAACCTCAAATTTTGAGGTTTAAGTTTACATATGCTGGGAATCAGCAGTATTGATGCTGTACATATTCTGTTTAAGTACTTGTCTTTCTCCATGATAGTGCATTGCTCAACTCAAGCCTTACCGTAGCCTTCCAGTGCCTGAAGAGACCTACAGGAAAGCTGGAGAGGGATAGGACAAGGATCAATGGTTTTAAACTACAGCAGGGTAGATATAGACATTTGGAAGAAGTTTTCTTGAGGGTGGTGGAACAATGGAACAGGTTGCCCAGAGAAGTTGTAGATGCCTCATCCCTGGAAGTGTTTAAGACCAGGATGGATGAGGCTTTGAGCAACCTGGTGTAGTGGGAGGTGTCTCTGCCCATGGCAGGAGAGTTGGAACTAGATGATTCTGTGAAATCATAAAGGTGTTTTCTCCCTCTGGCTTATGCCAGGAAGAATCTGTGAAGCAGCAGTAACAGAGGAGTTAGGTTATGCATTGCTCTGGATGCTCCTCTCAGCCTATGAGTATGTGATACGTATAATAGAAGGTCACATGCATGTCCTGCCATGTGAAGCACTACCTGGGCTTGTGGGATCACAGTGTGAATCTTCCCAGTGTCTCTGTACCCTGTGCACCTTCCCAGCAGCAACAGAGAAGCAGAACAGGAAAATTTGGCAAAGATCAGCCACACTTGCTGTTTACTCCCAGGAGGAAAGCAAGCTGTGCAGGACTGTTCCAGATGGCAAAATAGACATGCACAGTTGAGGCTACAAACCAAGCCCTGCAGACCTGCTACCACAATTGATCAATGTTGCATTCAGTTCCATTTTGGGGCTTTCCATTGTCTTAGCTCCTTAAAAGGAAGGAGTTCACTGGTTCCATTGATCTGGAAACCAACAGATGAGAGGAGCAGCAGAGTAATGCCAAATCACAGATCATGCCTAAGCCCATTAATGGTGTCTAAATACAGCAGCTCTAATCTAGGCTTCACTGAAACCAATCCTCCCTGTGGCCCTCACGGAACTACTTCAGAATGCCTACAGAGAGACATTAATATGCACATAGTCAGATGGTTTGTTTTCAACTGAGATTGAGACCACAAGATCATACTCAAACCCTGTAGCTGGCCATGAACAATTCATATTCCATGGTCCACAGCCCAACCCAGATGAGCACACACAGCTCTCGGAGGCATGCAGCAGGGTTTGTTCTGTGAACTGAGGGGCTCATTGAGATTCTAGTTACAAAACAGATTACTTCAGGGATGCTTATGGTTTGAATAATATGAAGTCAAACTGGACAAACACAAGAATGTATGATGAGGAAAACCTGCTCTGGAAGGATAGGAGATAATCTTCTTGGTCTCATCTCTTTCCTCATTACTTTAACTGTGGTAAGAACTGAAGATGGAATACTTTTGCCCAGTGAAGTAACATTAAGACCATCCTGTGAAGCATCTCTAAAAAGCAGACCTAATCACACCAGAAAAGCCAGCATGAGCTGCAGTGCTGAGGACCTGCAGATGTATCTGGTGAAGCATCAGATCTCTTCAAATAAGCTTCTTCAGGAGCTACAAATGTTCATTTAACCACACTCAAAGTTAACCAGGAAAGTTTATCATCTACCCCCATACCTTCTCAACAGGAAGGAGAAATTAATCTTCATTAACAGTGGCACCTGTCAATATTTTTTTTCGCACAGAATCCCAGCCTATTCTCCTAGTCCACTTGCCACCATTGTTGTACTTTCCTTGCTTTTTTCCTCTCAACAGGCTGTTACATTTCATCATACACCTACCTATAGTATATTTTGAGAAGGAGAACTGGATGTTCCCCTTCTTAATAATTTTTCTCCCATTTTTTCTTTCTTTTATCCTTGAATTTCATTTTGAGTCTGCACACAGAAGCCATGAATACATCATTTTGGTGCCCAAAGTGCAGGATTCTAGGTCAGTTCCACAGAGATACTTAAATGCCAAAGCCCTGAAGAGCTTAGTTCTGTCACATAACCAGATTCTAGTATTCAAGTAATTAATCTTATTTTTTATAACACTTTTTATCAGGATTTTAAAGAGCAGTACATCCTAAACCTTTGTTTTCTGTTAAAACTATGACACCACCAGAAGTGAGCTTGTTTATTCAAACTTCTCTAATATCGTTCCATGTAATTTCCATTCTGATCAGTCCCACAGACAATAAACAGGCAATTTGCTGACTCCTAAGTGGTAAGAATTAATTTGAATTTCATGACAAGAGATATGGATCAAGGAGAAATAAATTAAGAAACACAATACATCTTCATACCCGGTGATAGGAGACTGCAGCCACACTCGCTTTATTCTAGCAAGTTCAGGTCCCTAGAGCAGTTAACTCCCAGCAGCAAGTTCAGCAAGGTCAGCCATGCAAACACAAACTCATTGCCTCTGGCAGCCTGAAGGAGCCCACAGTGAGTTTTTTTGCTGCCAGGACTAAACTCCTAATGGCACCCAGTCAAAAAAGCCTTTTATCAGACATGGCTGCATCTCCAGAAGTTACAGTCCTACCTCCACAGTTGCAGCAATTCCATTCCAAACCTTTGCAGAAGCAAGTCAAGGGTTTTTTTTTTTTTTCCTGACATTAAGTGTCAAAGGTGTAGGAAAAGTGGGGAAAAAAAAAAAAAAAAGAAGTGATATTAGCACAGACCTGCATTTATCGAACAGTAGCTTCTTCCCCTACCATATATTTCAAATGATTGAAAGTTTTTCAGCTTCCCAGAAGAGATCAGTGCTTGAAATCTGAAGCCAGACAAATTCCTTGATGGATTATCTGTCACCAGAGCATGCTCAGATCAGACCAGATATTTTTCTCTGATTACACTCTATCTCAAACAATTCCTCAGCTCAAAGCAGACATAATTCATGGAAGCTCATGGCCTGCAGAAGGAAGGTGTCAGTCAGGTAACTTCAGAGCAATTCAACCTCATATAACGCCTTGCAGTTTTGAGGATTACTTTCAGCCACAACCAGCACCAATATTTCACACGTTGCTGGACCATGCCTGGGCAGGATAAGACACTGTTTGGTTCCACCAACATCTACCACACAGCCCTGGCAGCAGGAGCTTCCCTTATGCCGTAAGCAAAGGAAGTGCAGCATTTCACGAGCAAGCATCTTCCTGTTGTCTGCACTGGGCTAAAACAGATGGATGGATGGAAGGATCTCATAAAGCACATCTGACCTGTGAGCTACAAGTGGGACCACAACAGATGAGATGATTGCAACTAATTTCACATTCTAGTAGACAAATGCATCTGTATTAAGTGCACTGTTTCTTAAGTTATTACAGTCCAGTATAGATTGACACAATTAATACCACACCAATGAAGTATTATTATGAGTTTTGGGTGAAGGAGAAATCTTGCAGATATAAACAGCACAAGAGTATCCAGACATTTGTTCTGGGAAGGTGCAGAAAGAGTATGAGCTGGTTAACTGCAGAGGAGATGAGAGATTCTACCAATCTCGGGGAAAATGAGAAATACAGCCCCCAATGTAGTGGCATATTAAAGCAATATTTCCTTAATAGAAGGTACATAATGAGTAGATAGAATATGGACAGGGATACTGATGCTTTATGCACTAAAAATTCAAGTGAAGATCACAAGTTAGTCTGGGATTTGAAGCAGCACAGCAGATAGCTCTCATGCACATTGATCAATCCATCACTACATTGTCATACTGCTACTCACAGTTCAAGACTCCACTGGGTAAGGCCCAAACAGGCTGCCTCCAAAAGCTGGATTGTTCCTTAGGGGTCAGGTGCAAACGCACAAGCTACAGCAAGTGAAATAACTATCACTTGGTGGCCCATTTGCAATAACTTTCTTTGTGCCTACTCTTAGCCCATGGCAAATGTAAGGTAATGTGGATTAGTTTAGCCTTTACAGGGTACTGTCTGCCCAAGAGCTGCCACAGCTCCTGTGCCTAAACTCTGGGATTTCTTGTGTATCAGGTAGGTGCAAGCTCATTGCATACATCAAGCACGCAAGCTGCCCTTGGCTACATTAACTGTGCCAGCATTTTTCCAGCAATGCAGCAAACTCCTGTTTTTAACAACTCAGGAGCTCAGGGTGCTTGGGGATATTGGATATTGTCTGGTGCTCTCAGAGCTACAGATTTTTGCTGGTTCAGTACCCACACCCAAAACCACAGTTCTAATGTAGCAGAATCTTGTGACCTGAGGATCAGACAAACTAAACTTAATTATGGAAAGCAGTTATTAGATCTGCTTTATTTCTCCAGGTAGTTCAGAACTACTTCTTCTAGTATAAGACATAACACAAAATACTTCTCTGTTTGAACTTAAATGCCTTATTTGTTGTTCCTGAATACAAACTAATAAATATTTACTGGTCACAAACTGAAACTTAACTCTATCTTAGCTCTTAACAGTCTCAGGAATCTCACCTAAGATTTCTTCTAAACAGACCACACTTTAAACTTGTTTTCCTCTTTATGGCCAACTCTACACGAATCTTCTTCCTAAAAGACATTTATGTCCTCAGAGCACCCACAGGAATAATTTCCTCTGCATTCATCCATAAACCTGCATTTGTGTCTTTTAATTTTCCTCCCCAAATTTAATCCTTTGAGCCACAACAGACACAGGAAAATTTTGATTTTCCAGGTATATGAAGCTCTTTAGCCTTAGAGAATTTGGAAGATCTTTTGTCATATAAAGCAATACAAAAAATAAAAATCCTGTGGTGCTGCATTTCTCTCTTAGCAGGAGGACTGTTTTCCATTAAGCAATGATGAACATTTCTTCCTATTGACTCCTCCAGGAACTGTTCTAAAACCCTAAGGATGCTCTGTTTTATTAAAAGTAGGAAACTCCTCTAGGTATGTTACAGCAGCTCTGAAGTTCTGCCTAAAGTTAACTCAGACGTGATATCCCACAGAGCAGGAGACAGATTTCAACTAGTCTTTCTCAGGAATAAAAACACTGAAGATACAAAAGAGAAATGTTTCTTGCAATGCCTCAGTAGAAGTAAACCGTGTGCAGTAACAAACAGAATAATATAAAATTCCATAAGAACATGCATGAGAACAAGAAAGATCATGAAAAAATAGTTGTACTTATTGTGAACACTGCTGCTTTCAGCTGAATTGGTTTTGTTCTTCTGCTTTACCTCCCGGAATTTCATCCTTGTTTATCCCAAGCTAAAGATTTAAGAAATATGCTGGGATAAGATATTCTCATTATTTTCTAAGTGAGCTGGTCCATTTTGCATGAAATATTTAAATTATTATGTAGGTCAGACAACAAAAACAGTTCTCTACCACAATCTCTACCACATTCTCTTGGAAAATCAGATACTTGAGCTTAAAACTTTGCTCCTGGAAATGCTTAATTATCTCTGCAAGGTAGTATGGCTTCTATAAAGCAGAGCCATCAAATCCTTTGTTTTAGTGATTAAGAATCTTTGTGAAAAATTATTTCACCATCCAGACTTATTGCTACAACTCTCCTCTTCTCCTTTTTTTTAACTTAGTCTAAATCAAATTTTTATTACCAAATCTCTCCCTAGAATCAGGACAACTTTACCAGTTTCATGAAACTGAAATTACATAGTTTAGAAAAAAAACCCCAGTTCATTTGGAAAATAGCTCAGGTAAGTTTACCTAACTGCCCCACCATGAACCACATCCTCTGTGACAGGAACTATATGAATACCAACAGCAAGGTAAATTCTACCCCAAAAACAATATGATTAAAGCATAATACAAAAGACAGACAGATTAATTCAAAAGGGGAACAGATAGTGGAAATGTCAGAGACAGCTGATCTAATTTCCTAATGAGTCAGGTAGAATTACCAAAATATGCCCTGTGCTATCAGAAAATAATTTAACATTCCCAAATCACTACGTATTTCCAGTGTCCTGACAGCCATGAAAACAAAGAAAAAAAAAAAAAAAGATGGACCTATTTCCTGCAATATCTGATTCCTGGAGAGGATAAAAAAAAAACTATTCCAAGGTTCTATTTTAACTGAGTGGTCTGTGGTCACACTTTCCTACTTCTAACCTACTGATGAATCATTTGGGACTCCATTTTCTGCCATGTAATGGCATCTTTTGTTTTCCTGCTTGCTCTTTTAAGATGGGGCTGCTTCTGTAGACTCAGTAGTCTGAGGACATAAAAAAAGATGGGTTTGTAGGAGGAAGTCTCATTAAGCCAACTGATGTAAGAGGAAAGGCTTCAAATTCTAAGAGATAGTGCACTTGAAAGTTTTGTCTACCCACGAGACAGTTCCCCTAATAAAAGATATCACTTCTCCCTGCAAGTCTTGCTTTAAAACTAAGTACAGAACATTACAGGGGGTCCATGTAGAACTGTTCTTTGTCTAATGTAACCTTAACTTAGCCTTGTCTTCAAGCACACAGGGATTTCCACTACAAAAGCTGTTGTCTCATGAGGGCATTAATAGGGCCCATGGTGACATGCATGGCTGAACAGAAACATCATGCAGTAAATGGAGCACTGAGCTGGAAGGAAAGGGGAAGGACAGTTTAATGACCAAGTAAGTGGACTGATATTCTGAATACAGATGATTTCCCTGTTTCTCCTATGATCATATTCTGTGATGCCAGGCAAAATATTTAAGCTGAATTCTGCTAAGTGAACACTATAGTGTTACTCACTTCATACACATTTACCTCTGGGACTTCTGATGCTATTTGTAGAAAAGCTGAGGGTCAGCCTTGTCACTGAGATCACAGATTCATGTTTTGGGCTGCCATAAAAATAGTCCCCTAATCAAGGTATTTTCTATACATTATGAGTTGTTCCTCAATTCGTTACCTGTGAAATGGGAATAAACCCTTTCTCATGTTCAGCAGCTATCCTGTGCAAACAAATTGACTAGGTTTTGAGATGCATTCAAATACTTTGGCAGCAAATGCTAGTGAAGAGCCCATGAGGAAATTAAACAGCATCTTCAGGTTGAGTGCAGATTAAGGCCTAGGGTCATCCATTAAACAATGGGGGGGAAATGAAACATTGAAGAGGCTTTTCATTAAATCACTGTGAGCATGGGAAGAGGGGTCCTGAGCAAAAGAAACCAAGCACAATGATGTGCAATTATTTAATTAAAGACTAATATAAGGCACACAAGGAAACCAGAGTAATGAAAACAGGAAAGAAGTTGATTCACTGGCAACTTTTTAGTCCAGAACTCTTTGTATTTATTGAGTGCCTGACACGGTGATGATTTCTCTGATCTCACTCTGATAGAGTGACACCATGTAGAGATACCTAAAGGAACCCCAAATAACCTCTATCAGCAACTGGAAGTTTACAGCTGCATGAGCAATCAGTAGACAAATGAGTTCTGACTACTAGGAGTGAGCAGCAGCTGAAAGCTGGCCCCACATCAGCACAGCACAGCAATACCCACAGCCCTGCCAGGGGAGTGCGCAGCGCCTGCGTGCATACGGCCTTGGCACCAGGGAAACTCATCCCCTGGGCAGGCATGGCCCTGGGGAGGCACTGATTTAGATCAACTGTGTGTTTGGTGGCATGTGAAATTCCAGCTCAAATAACCATGAAAATCTTGACTCTTCAACATATATTAGCACTTTCAAGCATTATAAGCTGCGCTGCTTGATCTTGGCTGTCTTAAGAAGCAGAAAAGGTGGCAGGAGTTTTAGTGCTTCACAGTTTGGACAATTTGTTGGGTGAATCATTTCCATCACTATGCCTTTTAGCCCAGGGCTTAGAAAAACCATCAAGAATAGAAAGCACGAGTAAGATTATAGGATATAATAAGAATGCTTCATCTTAACAGCAGTATAGAAACGGTATCAGATGGCTTTTATTGCATAACCAAAGTCTTCAGGAAAATCTACCCAATACCACATGGGGATTTAAAAGCTCCAGAAAAACAGAATGGCATACAGGAACAAAAACCAGCCTTCTAACTCCCAGTCACATGCTACAGTCATGGTGTTTGCTGTAGATCTGCTCTGAATTAGATTTGCCCACACAGACCATTTGCAACTCAACTGCCTACAGATGCTGCTACCTTTCTACTGACAGACCTCTTCACATCTTGCCTCTTGAAATGGAAAAGTGTTTGGCCTACAAAGGAGGTAGCTAGAAATCCTTTGAGAAATATACAGATGGTACACTTGACACAATTTGATTAAAATGCAGCAATCCAGGGACTCTTCACAGAATCACAGAATGTTAGGGATTGGAAGGGACCTAGAAGATCATCTAGTCCAACCCCCCTGCCAGAGCAGGGTCACCTAGACTCTTGAATAAACCTGACTGAACAGTCTCACAAAATATGTCCAAAGGATGGATTCACCCTTCTAGAAACTAATTTAGTACATTAAAAAAAAACAAACCAACAAACAAACAAACCCGATACTGAGTGTAATAACTCCTTACTCATTCAGAAGATTCTTTGAGAAGATGCTTAGCCTGAATCATTATACCTGAAGTTACTGTTACCTACCTGAAGGCAGAGACGTCTTCACTGGCTGCATGCAACTTTTCAATAGATTCAGTCATAAAAGGAGATGTTTTCTCTGCTTCCAAGGCAGGTATATAATCCTATAATAACAGAGTTACTAAGATCTAGCTTGAAGCTAGATACAATATCTTTTTCCTCTCTTACTAGAAGACTCCAGCAATAATTCAATGCTCAAGATCTTAGAAATCTTAAGATTTTCAGCCTAAACCAATTTCTAGCCAGATTACAGCCATCTGTTCATATTCCAACAAAATCCTTCATCTTGTAATACTTTATTGTCCTCCCAGAGCAGGGCCCATTAACCTGAATAAATGAAAAGCTGTGATAATTGAAGCCAACCAAGAAAAATGTTGGGAATTCCTGACAATGAAGCTGTCTCCTATATATATATATAGGAGAGAGAGAAAGAGAGAGAGAGAGAGAAAAAATTTTAATCTCTTGCTTTAGTAAGAAATAAGACCCAATAAGTATAAAAAGCCTATTTCTCTCTTAGCAAGCACACAAATTTATATTTATAAACTGAAAATTGTATCACTGTGCTGTACCTTGTTGGAGTGCTCTGAACTTCAGGGGAAAAAAAAGAAGCAAGCACTATGACAGGTACTTTAATTTTTCATCAGTAACTTTAGCAATGTCAATATACAAACTCTCAACCGTTTAAGTAAAAGCAGCCGCTAGATTTCTTCACCCAATCTTACAAATTTTGGTCATCTAAACTAATGTTAAGAGGCTCCCTTTCCAGATATCTGCTTGTCCATTCAGCCTTTAATGAACCTCTGCCTGGTATTCATGAAAACAGACAGAAAAGAAAAATAAAACAGAAATAGTCACATTATCTTGTCTGTTTGAAAAGTCAAAGCCAACCTGTATGAAAGGGGGGAGCAGGAGAGGGGAAAGGCAGTCCCTAATGCTCAGCATGTATTTTACAATGAGTCAATCAATTATTCATCTTCTGTTTGTAGAAATGCCTTGAAAACAAGTCATGAAATGGTTCATCACTTGAAAACATTTGATGAAAGTGGATTTGGTTTTTGGTTTATGATACAGCATGCTGCAGGAGATGAGTTTTATAGATGAGGTGCAGGCAGTATGCATAAAACCAAGCTACTGCTTTATGCTTTCCAGGGCTGTTGGAGGCACTGGGTTAAAGAAAAACACAGGAATGAGGTGCTGCCAAAAATCAGCCACAGAGCTCTCATTCACCATGCCAGAGACATTGTACAGTTCATCAGCTCTGCATTGTGGCAAACCAGAAAAACCTGTCATGTACACACTCAACCATTGGTTCTTTCTGTTACTTTAAGCATAAAGCCTTGCATTTTATTAGTCTTTAGTTTTATTAAACTTAGTGTTGAAATACACCTTTCAACAGGTCAATGTCCAGATGGAGACTGGTGATAAGTAGTGTCCCCCATGGGTCTGTACTGGGACCAGTACTATCTGATGTCTTCTTCAATGGCATAGTGGGATCGAGTGCACTCTCAGCAGGTTTGCAGGTGACACCAAGCTGAATGGTGCAGTTGACATGCCTGAGGAATGGGATGTCATTCAGAGGGAGCTGGATAAGATGGAAAAGTAGGTCGAGAGGTGATTCTGCTACTCTACTCCACTCTGGGGAGACTCCACCTGGAGTACTGTGTCCAGCTCTGGAGTCCTGAGCACAGGAAAGATATGGACCTGTTGGAGTGTGTCCAGAAGGCGGCCACAAAAATGACCAAAGGGCTGGAGCACCTCTCTGTGAGGACAGGCTGAGAGAGTTGGAATCATTCAGCCTGGAGAAGGGAACACTCCAGGAAGCTTTTCAGTTCTGAAAGGGGGCTTAAAAGAAAACCAGAAACAAACTTTTTAGGAGGGCCTGTTGCATCAGGACAAAGGGTAATAATTTTAACCTAGAAGAGGGTAGATTCAGACTAGATGTGAGGAAGACTTTTTTTACAATGATGTCTGAAAAACACTGGCACAGGTTGTCCAGAGAGGTAGCAGATGCCCCATACCTGGAAACATTCAAGGTGAGGCTGGACAGGAGAAACCTGATCTAGCTGAAGATATTCCTGCTGTAAGGGGGTTCAACTAGATGAGCTTTAAAGGTCCCTTCCAACCCAAACTATTCCATGATTCTGGTTTAAGCAATGTTCACCAAAACTTTCACAAAGGCACCTGAAGGCTGCTGATTGAGTTGTCTCACAGAAGCCTTGCTAATAATATACATTTGGAGTGCTTTTAATCATTTTATGAAGTTAGGAAATTCTCCTCTATTGAACTGCAGTGGACCACAGAAAAATTTTATGGTTCGTCACCAATCGAGATCAGGTGAAAGGAATGCAGAACAGAGCTTTCAAATTAAATTACATTTTTTTCAGGTTGGACTGGCACAATCTGTCTTTAGCAAAAGAGGAGCCTTTTGTGGAACTTTCTGAGCAAATTCAATCCTCTGATTCACACTGCTGCTCCCTATATTTTATACTAAATTGCACAGTTAAAAAGCTGACTATGCCATTCTCACGTATATTTCCAGCCCAGTAGCACCGTGCTATCTGCCAAAAGCCCACTCCCAGAGGAGCTTCAGGTTAGCACAACAGGGAGAATCAGTGACAGAATATGGTTGTAATTGGAGGGATTTCACATGCAGATTTAGAGTGGGATTAAACTGGTTTTAACCTTGATCTTAACCTTCACCTTCTCTCTCTAGTGCCATGAGGCACTTCTTTCTAGCTCATCCAAAGAGGAGAGAGCCACTACAAAGCTGCACAGTTGCTATGAGCATCCTAGTATCTGTGAGAGACAGTGTTGCCTCAAGACCCAAAATGAGAGAAGACAGTTGATTTCCTTTCTTCTCTCTCTCCTCTAACATGGAGCTTGCCCAGTGCCTGCAGAAGAACAGCTTATTGAGGATCATATAATCTGCTATTGACTGAACTGTAAAAATAGAAGAAACAACCTGCAAACTGATCCTTTTGGCCATGTTTTTATGTGCTTTGGATTTGCATTCTGAGATTAAATGACCTTCCCTGAACATTCTTAGGAAAATAATTTCAACCCATCCTGAGCTTAAATGCTCACAGACAGTAAATTTTCATTGAGGTTTTCGACAGGTTTATTACCAGAAACCTAATCCAAGCCCATACCATGAACCCCATTCTTACAAACCCACATTGACAGACCTGGATAAGAGTCTCCCAGAAACAGTGAATGCAAGAAGAAGGGGTACAGAAAATGTGCTTTTCAATTACAAACCTCCTAGCTAAGCAGCCACACATGAAGGGTGAGGAAAGATGAAAACTTAGCCTGAAAAGCCACTAACTGCAATCACATCACACAACACAGGAATGAGGACTCCACTGGATGGTGACAGCATAAGGAAACTCCCAGCTCCCATCTGTAAGTGAAGGCCTGAGGATATAAGGAGATTCTCCTTGAAACCTCTCCAAATACATGCATCAAACACATGCTTCTGTACAACCCTGTAACACAAACACTGCTAATCTAGGCTGAACTTAGACCAAATGGGATATATTCTGGTGCAAACTCAAATGGAAAGGGACAATGTTTTATAAGTGCCAAACTATAGTTTGCATTTGTTATCCACAATGCAAACATTTCATAAGGATAATTTTTTTTCTGATATTGCAAATATAGCACCATACAATTAGTTGTTAATTAAGTATTTACAGAATATATGCCTAAAGACATTACAGAAGGCATGAGGATGAGAACTATGCACAACCAGCTTTTCTGTCAGGTAGTCAAAAAGTAAAGATGTGAAGATATTAAATACTTGGGGCATTATAAAGAGAAGAAAAAAAAAAAAGTTAGCAAAAGTTATCACAGAATCAAAGCATGGAAGAAATGGCTTCCAACCTCTCCCCTCTGGAGATATCAGAAACTTCAACAGAAGTGGGGCAAGGGTAGGAAAAACATTTCTGGAAAAAAAAAAACCAACAAAAAAAAAAACCCAAAAAGAGACAAGAGACAATTCCTCTTCTCCCAGGTTAGGAAGAACTTGACCTCTGGCCCAGAGCTAGTTCCTGGACTAGGCTAAGTAGGAGGAAAGGGCAAATTTGGAGTATTCTGTCTCAGCCATATGAAATGTTTTACCCTAGAGCAAAACATATTTTAGATGCAAAATTATTTGGCTTCCAGTGTCAGAGCTGGCATCTGGTTCTGTGCATCACAGGTTTCCACTCCTTTCCTTTCATTGTCCCTTGTCTGGTCTTCATCCCTTGGCTGTTTTCTCTTGCTTTTGGAGTCTGACTCTTTCCCCCAGTGGCAAATTAAACTGAGGACACTGCTTGAAAATTCCGATCCAGCCTCTCAGTCGTGCATCATGGCTGTATCCCTTTTGGGCAAAGAAGTTGTCTCCAAAAGGTTTTAACACACTAAAGCAGCCAGAATAGCTCAGACATCACACACATAAATCAAAGACTGAAAAGATGAAAAAAAGAGAAACCTTAAGAGACAGCAACAACAAATGACTCCATTCTGCCCATCCTCCTTTTCATATTTGGTTTTGTTTATTTTTTTTCTCTGGCGGCCTTTCCCACCTTCTCAAGTACATGACTTTTAACCCAGACAACCCTTCCATCTACCAAGAGCTCGACATGCATGTTCCCACTCCCCCAGGACTAACCTTGTCACTTCCCCACATTAGCTCACATTTCCATCTCTGACAACTTGTGATGTTTTCCTTCCCTCAACCAACAACCACTTTCTTTTCTATGACACATAGCACTTCAGCAGCCAAAGGACAATAGTCAGATAACTGCTCATCCAGCACCATGTATCTTCTTATTATCTGCTACATTATCCTTATCTAATTGCATGCACTTTGGCTCAATCTGACATTTTCAAAACTACAGATGCTTATTAGCTTTTCTTAGCTAAAAGAAAAAATGTGCATTATAGTGATTATCGGCTCCTGGCAGTGCCTGTGAAACATTGTAATGAGAGAGACCTTTAGCGCACCATAAACAAGCACAATCAGGCCTGTTTTGGTTATTAGCAATGCTACCACAAATGTTGCCACTGTCAGAATTAATGACCACACTGCTAATTATTAATAATCTCATGTTTCTATGGGTTCTTTTTAACCCAAAGCTTTAGGCCAAAATCAGAAATTATTTAATTGTGCACCACCACAGCAAAGCCACAAATGAAGTTACATCCATGATTCCTTCATGGTAGCCAACAAATGCAGGTTCTGCCACAGAGTGACTAGCAGAAGGTCATGCAGCAAGTCAGAGGCAGACCCAGGAAAGACAGGACCTCACTAATGGTCATTCCAGTGCTCTACCACAGACCCATACCACCTCAAACAGAAGGTATAGAAATGTGCCCAGAAATCGGAATCACTCACTCCTTGAAGGAGCCTCTTCCAAGCACACCAAACTCAAATGCAGTGAGTATAAATAAGACAAGTACAATAGATTGGGCACTGTGATCCTAAACCTAGGCTATGTCAGTCTCTATTAAATTACTCTTGTTTGCAATAAACCACTGTGTGTGTTTTGAAAAGTGTTGTTCGTGCTGCAGGTCACAGTAAGAATGAAAAAGCTGTTTCAACAGTACCCACTTTATTAGAGACACCACTGTGAAGCACAAGAATACCTTCAGTGTTTTCTCCAAGTGTTTTCTCTTGAATCTGGTATTACAACACCCAAATTTAAAAAAAAAAATTAAAAAAAAAATAAATTTAGAAGTTACTATAGACCAGAGAGAACTGTATCAATAAGGTGCTTATATTCAGTATGCCTAGCAGGAAGACTCCTAAAAGTGGAAATCATTGGTTCACTATAAAACATTTATGTCTCTATGGCAACACGGTTGTTGATTTCTACAGTTTCTCTATTAACAATGTAGTAAGTGCTTGGGTTTTTAAATATTGCTTTTCTTTTCTAGCACCTAAAAGAAACAGGAAAAACAAAGCCAAAAACAAACCCTATTCAATATAGATTATCCAGAAACATAAGGAGGGATTTAGCAATAAATGACAAACAAATACAGACTGTATTCTACAGTCACATGAAACATAATCCCATGAGCAATCTGTGCAAATCTCAGAGCTGTATATGCAATAAACTTATCCTGGGACAATCAGTCTCTTATGAAAGAGGTCAAGCACTATTTAAAACAGATCCCAACATACTCTTTCCCATCTGCTCAAGGCTCCTTGTGTTGCTCTGGAATATTAGATAAACTGACCTGCCTTTCCTAAGAGGAGAGCAGGAGAGACAGACAGCAGCTGAAACTTGTATTTTGCAATGCCAGGGGGCATGTCACTGTGAAGTGGCTGGAGAGGAGCCATCTGAGTTTTTGGCCGGGAGATCCATCCGTCATTAGGCACCAGGGCAGAGAGAGATAAGGCCACCAGCAGCCACCTGTTAGACAGGAGGACAAACTGACTCATGGCTTCCTGGCAGTGCAAACAAAACAAATTTGTCCTCTCATGTGGCAGGGCTGGGGAAATGGAGGGAGGAAGAACTGTGCTCTGCTTGCAGCATCTATTGCTCTTAAAGTACCAGGAGGTCTTGGGAGCAAATGGGACAAGACACCTGCACCAGAGCCACCTCCCATTCCACCCTACCTGCCAACAGCAGCAGTTGCCATCAGACTGCTTTCCTATGATCCTGGCACAAGTGTAAATGCTGGTTTGCTACAGCCAGCAGTTTAGACTTTTTCTTTTGCCAAACTCTGCTTTCACAAATACAAGTCTTTTTAGTTCACCTTAGTAAGAGGCATCACAGGACACTTGAGTTCATCTTCACAGACACAAACTCTACATGACTAGGCTCTGCAAACCACTGCTTAGTCCCTTGAGACAGACAGTAACAAACCTCCTGCTGCTGCCCAGTTGCTGGACAGGACATTACTTTTCCTCTGTCTCTGCCAGAATGGAAGGAAAGCAGCAGGCACAGGGATCCTGGGTGAACCTCCTGCTGGCTCTGCTCACCAAGTGTCTTCAGATCTATGGCTTGAAGACTGCAGTAACATCTGTAATTGCTCAGTGTTTCATTGGTTTCATTTCTCCTCTGACCAAAATACCACAGCTACTTTCTTTTATAGAGCTGGAACTCATTTTAATGGAAGATAAGGAACACATATATGCTTTTGTCATAAACACTTTAAAATTAATGACTGTGGTATAACTAGAGCTGAGGTTACCAGGCATTTTCCACTGCTACTTTTCCATTTTATGTAGCTCTGTATGTCCAAGATAGCGAGCCTGGGGAGAAATTTGCATTTGCTTTTGAGGTCTGCCTAGAGTGAAATTTACTTGAAATGCTGCAGCAGTTGCTATTGACAAATACAGAAAAGAAAATCAAACAAAT
Source organism: Corythornis vintsioides (assembly GCA_025447755.1). Taxonomy (NCBI): domain Eukaryota; kingdom Metazoa; phylum Chordata; class Aves; order Coraciiformes; family Alcedinidae; genus Corythornis; species Corythornis vintsioides. Next base: position 206,719 of record JAOEGS010014634.1, read on the forward strand.
CACCCCACCTCTCATCACACATACCACCCCCCACCCCAAAAGTTCCTTCCTTTGAGATGTTCTAACAGGCTTTTCTCTCAAAGCAAACTCCAAACCCTTGAACAGTTAGAGGAAAACATGTGACATTTGAAATGTCACATGAAAACTGTCACTAACAAGTGCTAGATAGAGAGTGCAAAGACTTCACAATTATTTTTACACCTTTTAGAATATCCTTGGTGATAATTGGAATAATTTTTAGTCTTAAAGCCCCTGCGGCCCAAGTCCTGAAACTACAATAGTTCACAGAGCTGAGCAACAGCAAACTGTCACTGCCAAGTTAGAGCCAAGATGCTCTGTGAGACAATGTGTCAAGTCAGCCTCTGGTTTTCTACCTGCAAAATGAAGATAATAATGTTAAATGCAGTTTTAAAAGCACATAGACAGCAATTCATGGAAGAATCTATTTAACAGCAAAGCCCTAACAACAAACAACTTGTTTAGAAAAAAATCATTTACATGATGGAGTGACAAACAATTAAAACACAGACTCAATGGAAATCTGGTAAGATTTCATCAGCAGGGATTAACAATATCAGTCTCTTTCCCACTACCTCACAGAATCCCTTAGCTTTCCTTGAACTAACTGTGCAATGTGAATGAGTACCAGACCCTTCTCTTCCTCTCTCCCTGGCTCCACATTACAAGTTCCCTGGGGCTTAAAAGCTGTGTTCAACTTTACCGTAATCTTTGGGAAGACATTCAAGTGCTATTTTAACAAAACCAAGTATGAATGATCTTGAAGTGTTTTGAAGCTGAGAAATAACTAAAACGCTGGTTGAACGTGGGTGGAGAGACACTCTACAGATGGAAAAGTTGTAAAGTACTTGGGTTCCACTACACAAAAACCACAGCCTGTTTACTCTCCAAAACACCTAACTGGATTGTACCACTACACCCTCCCTCTGTTCCCTTCTACACTGTTCTGTGCTGCAAAACGTGTATGTGCCAAGTGCCCATGTGTTACTCTCATTTTTAGTTACATATTGGCAGTAAAGTCTACATCACACTAAAGCTCTTCATATAGACCCATGGACAGACTCAAAATGTTTCAGTTCACACTGAGTCTCATCATTAGCAAACACGTGCAATTTAATGAATTTAGATAACGTTTTTTTAAAGAGTCTTATGAACCTGATCCAAAATGAGCATTTAAACACATAACTGGGAAATAGATTCCAATACATATTTTGGGGTTTGACCACAAAAAAAAAACCCAATCCTATTTTACACAAATAAACCAATAAACAAAAATACCAACAAATCCTAACCTAACAAACCTAATTTATCTGGATGTACTTTGGGAAATTTACACTCTCTGAGGCTTTAGAGGAAAGTAGGGGTTTTTGTTTTCCTTTGGAAGAGAAAAACATTCCCTTGGAAGAAATATTAATTTCTCCCCTCCTTTCCCCACAGTTCAATATGAGACCACCTAAAACTGCTGTTGAACCATTTGTTGATGTGCTTTGAAAACAAATATTTCTCTCCCTGATGGTGAGAAAGAGACTTACAAAACTATCACCAAGTCAATCAAATCTAGAGAAAGCAATAAGGAATTGAATATAACCCAAAAATGTAGGTATGAGTAGACAAACAAGTGGTTGGTTGGTGCTTTACTATAATGCCAGGTGCTCTACAGAACAGTGTAATCAAGACACGCTGCCACCCCTTGGTCACAGGATGAAAATGCACATATTTCACTTCAATGTCCTGGAAACCATCCCCCACAGGGGGCAAAAATCCTAGTAAAATCAACCTGCAGTTCCTCCATTTTAATGGAAAATTTCATTGGACCATCACAAGCATAAATATAGTATCCTAAATTAATGTAAAGGGCTTTATTTCAAGTGATGACATTTTCTGACTCCCAAAGTGCATTTTCAAAGCTGTGCTGGGCACCTTATGAACTGTGTTGTTTCTGACCTTTTCTGACACAAAAATATACGGAGACATGGAGAGCAGCACACACTCGTAGACTTATTTCCCAACTCCTGTGTCTTTGAAAGCCCTTTGGAAACCAACACAAGCTGCTCTGACCCTGGCTCAGTGTCTTGTTACTGCACTTGAGCTCAAAAGAAATAACATAAGCTGAGTACACTAGATGAGGTATTGAAACTTACTGTACAGTTCACTACTATTGGAGAGATTATTCAACTTCTTCACATGGTTATTCCTGAATATTTAAAAATACATCCTCTCCAGCAGATTTTTTTTAGTGCATGCATTATAATCATAGCTAGTAAAAATTGTAGAAACACAGGCTGATTTTAAACTGGCAGCAAGTATCATAAGTTAGTCTAGTTCTAAATATAGCTATAAAGCAAAGTATAAATAACACATCGCCTCCAGATCAGAGTCTCTTAGTCAGTAATCACCAAATATATAACTGGCTTCCACACAAATAACTCCCCTATTTTTAATAGGCTTAGAACTATTTCTTTTGAAAGAGTAAGCTGTAATTTTTAATTTCAAAAGGTGAGTTTATGGAATGTCATTAAGGTCTAACTATTGCCACTGAAAGAACAAGTCCCAGCTCTCTGTATCTTAATGGCTGCAGGATAACTGAGTTCAGCATCCAAGAACTCACCAATAAAAGGCAGAAGAGGAGATTCTCACTGACTTATACAGTAGTTTCTGTCACTGTGGACAGTAGTCCAGATATGTGGATGAACTTCCAGTTACAATTCAACTTCCTACGTCTTACAGCAATGTTATGATTCCTGCAGTTTTACAACCCTTCTATACATTCAAATCACTCATCTCTTTGATAAAAGACCACACCACTTCTGAAATGCCTGCTGTTCATAGCTCAGGCCTCAACCTTTCTGAAACATTGTTCTTGACATACATTTCTAGGAGGCAAAACCTATTCCCAATAGACAAATAATGAGCTAAAATTTAACACTTTCAATTACATGCAACAGCAAGCCTGACATACCAAATTACTTTATTTTTACACTAATGGCTTTGATCCTCACTCTCTCAAACTCACTCAATTAATAAATGACATTTGAGTTACGTAATCCTTAATTTATTCAAGAAGGAAACACAGTTTTACTGAAGCATTTTGAAATTATTGGGGCTTATATGTGAATGAAAAACTTTTCAAAATGTAAATCAGTTTAGATAATCAATGGAAAGACTAGGAATTTATAATATATGGCCAAACATAGTTTCAAGCATATATAGGAAAGAAATAAAAATTCAGAATTTAGTTATAGAAAAACTATTCACATAATTAAGCATTTGTACTCTGAATCTGGATGTTTTTATATGGTTATGTTTTCTATTAAAACCAGGGAGAGTTCTGGTTAAGTAATGAGCCTTTATTAATGCAATGTATGGCTCTTCATATAGAAAAATTTCATGATGTCTTGGCAGAGGGTTCAATATTTTTAACACATAACATATCATATAAAATTTAATTTAAAAAGACCTTCTGTGATCGTGATCATTATTTTACAGTCAGTGCCTTATAAAATAGATCAATATTCGGTGTTACAGAAAAGTGCTGAATTTCTCATGCACCTGATTAATGCATTGTTATCATCCCAGTAATTAAAAGGAGCGGGGTTACACACAATCAGCATGATACATCTTACTCAGCACCTCCTGGCAGTTGCCTGCAAAAATTAAACTCATTAATCACTGTGATGGCAAAGAAGAAAAAGCTTGGAAAAGGTGAAGAAGCATTATTTCCTGGGAAAAAAAATTCTCAAGTCAACATCTAGAAGAAAATCCCTTCCCCAGTACAATATGAAAAACATTAACCTCATCAATCTAAAAAGGAATTGTTACCAAAATTCTTTATAAGCTACTATACCACTACACTGCATTTTATTGAGTCTTCCCCACACGTATTTTCTCATATCTAAATTAATGTATGAAAATACAACTCTACAAAAAACAATAATATCATCAGAATTTTGTTTACAGCTGTTGCAATAATTAACTTCAGTATCAATACTGCCACTGAGCCAACTGTGAAATGGCTTTCTAGGGTAATTTATACAGGAGATAATTTCCTCATTATTCCTCCCATAAATAACATGAAAGTTTTTCACCAGGCTAATAACACAAAAAAATTGAAATATTTAACCCAGTTTTTGTTCACAAGTTAGATCTACTATATATATTTTCTGATATACCTATCATGATTTGAAACAGTGAAAACTTGTTAAAACACTAAAAAATATTGACCTGTTTTACTCTACTGCCACATTACTAAAATAACATTCTCTGCTCCATCTCAATTATAGCTGTATATTGAAGTCAGCAATAATAATATTAAGTCACAATTGTGTTTGTTCTGAATTTTATTACAGAGTTACTAATTCTTCTCTAACTCCATATAGGTTTCATGTAGTATTTTTCCATCAGTAGTACTTCCAGTGGGCAAAATGCTTACTAACAATATTGTGACCTTCAAAGGCAAGATTCCATCTTTCTCTCTGTTTTTTACTGCACTGAGGTCTATACTGCTGCTTAAAAATATAGTACTGAATGCAGCACACATATTTCAATAGGGAAAGTCCTCATCAGTAACCTACAAAAAACCCTCTGTTCTCCCCTGATTATTAATCATGTGACAAAGTTGGGAACTGAACAGTCTCACTCTCAGGTTTATTTTGGTGTGTCCAAATGTGGTCAGGCAACAAAACTTTGCTTCTGTATATTTAAGCTTTGGCTTCTCCTACTAGATTGGTGTTGAAGGATGTCCTAGTACAATATTTGTGCAAGACAGAAAACAGAAGTCTGTCTTAAAAAGGGTTTTCCAATGACATCTTCCCCATAAGAAGCAATAGCACATGCTCCTGGCACCCTGCACAGACCACCCCTCTCGCCCTTCTCTCATAATCTTTGCCTTGGGGATTTCATGCCTGGGGCTGCATTTGCCCATCCTGGGCGAGCCTCTCTGCTGCCATTGGGGACGGGAGAGTAACCTCTCTGCCGCTATTTCGCCACGGCCAAGGGCCATGGGCCGCCGCCAGCTCGCCTCGGTGCCGACCCCAGGCGGGCTCAGCACAGCAGAGCCCCGAGCCCTAGAGAGCTCCTGCTGCCCCGCGACAGGCGGGAAGAAGCACTGAGGATAGCTCCGTCCGTCCCGCCCCGCGACGGCTCAGCACCGCGGACAGCTCCGCCGCTGCCGGGGCTCAGCACCCAGCGCAGCTCCACCGGTCCGCCCTCTACCGCCACTCTTCCCACAAGCAGGACCCCTTTTTCCTGTAACACTCGCTTTAAGGACCATTTCCACCGGCTTCATCACTTCATCCTTCCAACGTGAACAACCCTCCAGCAGAGACCCCCAGCGCATGCTGCCCAATCGGACAGGAGCTCCTCTGAACTGCCCGACCTCATCCACTGCACTACCTCAAACATGTTGCCCCGTTTAAAGGGAATTCACATCAAGTGCGTTTAAAAGTTCCCCCCAATCCTTGTTTCTGGCCCTGCTTTTTGCATTTCATTGTGGAAAAACACCTAGGCAGGCACCTTTCCCACTACAGATGGCACCACACAACAATGCTCTCCACCCACACACAAACCCTGAGGGGAGAGAGAAAACAAACAAACAAACAAAAAAAAAAACCACACAAAAGCAACCCCAAACAACTATCCTTTTAATAGTTTAACATTATTCTTATTAATATTATTTTGGAGCCTGTCAGCACAAATCACTCGCAAATGTTAAACTGCGTCCTTTGCTTTCGGGCTGAGAGCTTCTGGTGATCAGACAAGCGGCTCCAGACATCTGCCGTCTCCAAATCCAGGAAAGCGAAATTAAAACAGTGAAATAATGAGGAAAATGTGCCCAAGCGGAGCCCCAGCGGCAGCACTCCGCTGGCCCGCAGCGACACCTACAGCCCAGCACGCCGCCGGGACGGATCCCGGGTCCCCAGCCACGCAGGAGAAAGGATCACGGGTGGGTGCGGGAGCCCGGGAGCGAGAACAGGGTCGGGTTGGTCAGAGCAGCAGTGCCAAGACCCTTCCCTCTGACCTGGTCACTTTCAATAGTTAACTCTGGGTCATGTCCCCGCTGGTTCTCGGGGGCTATCAGCGTGGTAATCAGCTTGGGAAGGTTTAGGTCGATTTGTCCCGTCGCTGGCAAAAACGGACTTGCTCTGCGGACCTCACAAGTCTTTACGAAGGGACGGGAAAAGGCAGAATTAAAAAACAAGCCGATAAAGTTTCCCTGTGAACACAACTCTCTCCTCCAGTGAGGCAGACTTTGCTGTCTTGGCTTGAAGAGGTGTTTTTCCCGGGAAGGCTCCCAGAGCTAGAGGCGAACCCTGCCGCAAGCTAATGCATCCCACCCGGGCGAGAAGTATTTTTTACAGACGCAAACATTATTCCTAACTGCAGCCATTTGCTTCCCCTGGTGTGTGCTTTCACAGAGGCAGAACACACTCAAAGCCCTCTGCAAACCTAACATCAACCAACGATGGGGAGCCACCGGGTTTGATCTATCGCTGGCCCTTCTTCGTGTTCCCCGCTTTCCAAATCCCCTCCCCACACCCCCGCCCAAAGAACTAAACGCGATCGACCCAAGCTGGTTTAACTCCATCAGGCACAGTACCGAGACAGGGGCCTGGATGAGTCACTGGTTACTAAGGCAATATGCAGATGCACCCTTTGAAGTCGCTATTCTGTGAGGCAGCGCGGAAGCGAAAGGTGCGCGGCTGAAGTTTGCGCCTTCCCCGCGGGAGTCTCGCCCAGGGGCAGCGGGGAGGGAAAAGAGACCCAAAACCGGCTACTCAGGGGCTAAAAAGTTTCCCTGCTGCTAGGTTGGGGGAAGGCCAGAAAAGCCAGGAGGGAGGGACAAGGTGAAGGCTTCTGCCTCGGGGGACTGTAAAAGAGTAAAACATGGAATAACGGGGGGGAA
>JAOEGS010014635.1:0-15849 GCA_025447755.1 Corythornis vintsioides
TGTCACCCTCACTGAGAAAAAATTCTTCCTTGTGTTTACCCTAAACCTCTTGTGCTCCAGTTTGCACCCATTGCCTCAGCAAGACACCACTAGAGCATCCTCTCCCAGAACAAAGCCCTTCTCCCATCCTGGCCTGCTCCTGTTCCCTTGCCACATGATGAGGATGTGACCAGGGTTCCAGGCATCCCTCCATAGTTGTCCCATAGCAGCCAGCCTTGTGTCTCACTGCTGCTGCTTGGGTTTTCATATACTCTACACACACACTGGTGAGATATGGACAGCAAAATTTCATCTCATTCCTCCCCTTCCATTGCTCTGCATCTCTGCACCTGGAGGGGAAGAGGATGTCAATATTGGTTAGATACAAAAGTAAAAAGAAAGAAAAGGAAAAGACAACAAAATAATTCTTCCCTGATGGGAATCTCTCCTGTTTGTTCAGATCGTTACCATATCAGCAAACCCACATAAAAGTACCGTTAATGTTAATACTTTCCCAAGACTAATTAGGTTTAAATTAGGTAGAAAATATTGTGCAAATAACTAGCCGTGCATGAAATCCTCGGTGAAGTTTAAACAGGAGTGGTAGAAAACAGAGAAAATAGTTTTTATTAATGCATTTACACCTTCTTAGAATTTCCCTGAATTGTGTTTTACCTTGGCTATAAAAATGAAAACATTTAAATTTCTTTAAAATTACATTTGACTTAATTACAGCCAATCCCTAATACCAGCAAACAACCCATTTTGCCTACTTTGCAGCATAAATAGCCACCAGCCTCATCATTTCATAAAGAGTTGTTTTTCTACATGATGTTCTCTATGTGCAGAATGTTAATAGCTACTATAGCTGAATATGAATAGGCTTTGTAGCTCCACTTGAAATATAGAAAAATGGCCCAGACATTAAAAAAGATAAAAGGGAAAAGGGCAGTAATGAATTTAGAGGAAAATGAACATTAATGGTACTAGCATTACCTCATGTTCCACATAACAAATTATTGGAAATCTGTCAAGCACACCAAATTATCTACTCATCTGCTGTTGTGGGGCCCTTTGGAGCCATCCAAAACCAGCAAAAGCAAGACAATTTAAGCTCATTTTACTATTTATAACAATAGAACAGACCATTAAGATAAATTAATGTCATTATCAAGTTTCTATGAAAATGACAAATACCGCTATTTCAAGCAGCTTTAGAAGCTGTTGACTATAATGAAATCTGCTGTACAGGTACTAAAAAGAAACACTCCAAGTAATTATTTTCTAGTAGCTTGTTTGTTTCCTTCACATTCATTTACTTTCACCACAATTAGTTCTGTACACAATATATGGTAACTAAACAGTCAACACTACGCAGCATTAGGACTAATTGGGCAATTATGATGCAGTTTTCAGCCTTTTAGGTCCTAAAGAGAGCCAGGAGTAAACATTTTAGAGGCAACAATAGCAGCACCACATCGATTTGCTGGGTTAGAGTTTGAAGGAATACAAAGCAATGCGAGAAAAAAAGCCAGGTAAAATGCTTTACACAAAACCAGTCCAAAATGAGATGGTTTATTAAATGATCTAATTGCTGAGACTCCAAGCTTGAGACTGGACATGGCCAACAGAAGCCAGCTGGGGTTAGGATTTTGGAACCGGTGGGCTCCTGGGTCGGCTGTGGTGCTCCAGGTGATGCTGGGTCAACGCTGGCAGCATCCAGCCTTGGATCCAGCCATCTAACCAACAGCCATTGTGACACCAGGCAGGGGTGGGAAAACCTGTGCACTGGAAAGATTGATGCATATTCTTTTAAAACATCCCCAGCATTATAATTCCAGGTGTTTCATAGGTACCATTCCATCCCTTCCTGACCCCCAGCACTGTTGTGTTAGCCAACAAATTATGAAAAAAAAAAAAAATAGAATCTTTTCTTACGGCCACTCTTGGCTTTTTTCTTTGGAGGATAAAGGAAACAGAAGCTCCTGGTCCCTCCCTTCACTGGGTAAGACTGGGAAGAATACACACATACTGCAAAAGCATCATGGATATGACTTGATTTGTGAATGCATTCCAGTCGATGGTTAGCTGCATTAAACACGATGGAGGTCGCCATGGAAAGATGGGTGGAGTTGTCACGCTTTCCCAGGCCAGCCTGGAGGCTTTTTGCCCCCTGCAGCTCACTCATGTGGAGAGCAAGGGGAGGATAAGGAAGCTTATCATCCCTCTTTGAACTCCTTTTTGCCTTCCTCATTTCTACAGCTGCCAAGCTTTTATCTGTTTTGTGCATGTACCATTTCATGCCAGACACATAATGAAATCATTTGCATATTTGTTCATCATTTCCATGCAACCATCTCCAACTGTAAAGTCTCTGTATGTCTGGGCTGTGGGGGCCAGAGAGGGTTGCAGGGAGAACTCACTGGCGTTATGCTGTGTCAGCCTTCCTCCTTGCCCTGAACACAGCTGAGGGGTTGAGCTAGGGGCTCCTTGAATAGCCAAAGTGGAAGTCACAATCCCCACACTCAGCTCCCTGCCATGAAGATAATGCCCCACAGGGTGAAGGGCTGACCATGCATGGGGACAACCCATGTTTGTGAACATCCAGGGCCATACCACGGTCTCCAGCTAAGGCACAGGTGAAGAAGGTACTGAACACAGGCACTGACAAAAAAAACCAAGACCTCTCCTTTCTCCTCTCCCTTCTGGCCAGCCCCTGTCCTGCATCTGACAATGCCACCACAGCACAGCTTTATCTTACCATGTGTCCTGATCAGTTCCGTGCTAATGATAATGAAAGACAATTAGTCTCTAAAAGCATTATCACAACATTCATTGCATTTATGACATTTTATTAGTACTATCAGTCAGGGATTTTATGAAGCAAAGGTTTGCTTTTTCCTTAATTAGACATTTATGAGAGAATATCAAATTTGACAATCCATTTAGGAATTTATTACAGAATAAAGATACTCCAGCTGAAATTCAGCTTTAGTTTATACACATGGTTTTGCACTGAATTTAACAGGAGCTTCATCTATTTGCACCAGTGCAAATTTGGCTCCATGTCCTGGTGATGGACTATTCATACATCAATTTAGGGAGGGCTGAAACATCCACTCTGTTCATAGCTCCTTCCTAAGTCTGGAGATGCTCAGGCTGTGTGGGAATGAATGGACAACAGCAAAGTTCCCATGAGCTCTTTCACCAGGATAATTTTCAATGGGTTTTTACAGCAACCTCTTAAGTGTGTGCTTCAGCACTCAGAGCAGGGGCCTGATATAAAAAAATAATGGAGCAGATACTGGAGGCAATTATTTAAGTCCCCAAGACAAATGTAAAACCCAGTCAGGTGAGTGTGCTGGGCCAGGTCACACTGTTCCATCTGGGCTGCAGTAGTTTTTTGACCCTGTTCTCCCACCATTCATGAAAGTCAAGACATCATGGTTGGGATGGGCCTCTGTCCCTGCTGATTGCTACCTTGGCAAGCAGCAAGCAGCTGTCAGCAGCACCAGTGCACTCAGCAACTGCATGAAGGATGGAGTGGGTTTGCTGGGAGTCAGCAGGGTCTGGTGGCTTCCTTGATGACCAGGAGAGCAGTACATTTCCAGATGGCCCAAGAACTGGTGGAAGACACAGGACAGCTGTGCACAGCAACCTGGACTGTTCAGTCTGCTGAATCCTACAGAGAAAATGCTTTTGAGTCCCAGAGCCAGACCAAGAGAAGTATGAAAGGGATCAGGACAGTGTGGATAAGGAATTCAGGAAGAAAATGGCAAAACACGTCCCTTGTGTACCTAAAGAGATCTCGTGGTTCCTGCATATCCATCCAGGGCTGAAAGGGGTATTTTAACCATGCATATTGATGACCCTAGCATTGAATCCAATTCTGGCCTCTTCAATTTTGGAAGGTATTCAGTACTTGAGAAGTTACCAAAAAAAAAACCAAACAAAAAACAACCAAAAAAACATTTCAGGACTTGCAGAAAACACTGCTGTGAAAAAAAAAGTGAGAGCTTATAAAGGATACAGAGAGCTGACAGTTTGTATGAACTTATTGAGAGAGAAAACAGAGGTTGTAAGGGGACTGTATGATACAGAGGAGAAAGTCATAGCAAGAACTAAGGAATGAAGCTGCAGCCAAACAAATTCAGTTTGGAAGTGGAGCACAACCCTCCACCAGCCAGCATGCTGAACTCTTAAGTCTCAGTGCCAAAGGCAATAGCTGTCACCAGCTCAGGGCCGGATGCCTGTGTTCCCACACAAGTAATTGGGCTCTAGACAGAGGTAAGCAAATGAAATGTGATAGCCTGTGATAGACAGCCAGTCTGCCCAGGAGAACTGAGGTTCCCTTCTGCCTTTAAATACTGCAAATTTATTTTTATTACAGAGAAGGATCTGTGGGCTGAAGAGCTAGGTCAGTGGGGAGCTCATCTGGGCACGTACCTAAGATACACACCAAAAGGGACTGTAATGGAGAAAAATCTTAAATAGCAGAGCTATTGTGCATTTTCTGATTTTTCCAGACTTTTCACTCTGTAAGTAAAATATACCCTGGGAAAATATTTGGGGTTTTGTTTGGTTTTGTTTGTTTGTTTTTTGTGAGGTCATCTGCATGTATAGGAGCATGGTGGAAAGGGAGAGATTTATCATGGGAGCCAGTTACATTTCTTAAATACCAACTGTTCACCTTCCACTATAAACAGATGAAACCCCACAGGTATTCCCTATGCATTTTTGTCTCTAGTAAAGACAGCTCAAGGTCAGCTCCAGCTTTGGCAGGGACAGACAGTGAACCCACCCTCAGTGCAGAACAGCAGAACTGGCCAGAAAGCATCAGCTACTCGTCAGGAGCCCAGCCCCATGTCTAGCACCTCATCTGTTCTGCCACCAGCCTGGCTTCTGCTGTTTCCTCAATGGATGCTGGTTAGCATTTACTTTATGTAATAGTAATTAAAATCAAAACTATCTTTTTTTTTCACTAAGACACTCAAGTAGGGAATGTGCTTTTTAGGCTCTTCATCCTGCCTCTTGCCAAAACTAATTTGTGTGTAGTAAGGAAAGACACAGACAAATGGAATACCTGCAGGAATGCTAGTGAGGGTATGGAGAAAGATAGAACAGAGCTGTTTCCCTCTTCTCTCCTGCCCCTGCCTTTGCCTACATGTAACCCCCAAAAAGCCCCAGTTCACCTGGTGGGTCCCTCTGACATGACATACAGCACAGAAAATCAGGAACTGAATTCTTATCTATCAAGCTAATGCTTTGCAACAGATCCCAGTGTGGATAACTCAGAAATAAATATGTGGTCACTAGTTTAGGTTTTCTGGACTTTTCAGAGTTTGGGTTTAAGTTGTTCCTCCACAGAAGCACAACCTGGGTAGCAATGAAGAAATCCCTTCCTCTCATCCTTGTATTTTTCCTTTCCTCCTGTTCAGAGGGAGTTAAGCCCTGACATAAGCACACTAAGATCAGGGCAATGAGACTGCCTTCAAAACCTGCAGCAGTCCAGCACAAGCCACTCTAAAGCATGGGCTACTGTATTAATTTAACAAGCAGCAAACCAAAAAAATCCAAAGCAGTCATTGTGCAGCTTACTGAAAATGGAAGTATGTGAGCACAGAGACAATAAAGCAGTGTCGTGGCAAATCAGACACCACCAAACTGATCCTATTACATAGTTACTGTTGGATGAATTTCAGCAGATCTCTCCGTTTTAAGAAATGGATTTTCAAGGAGTTCCCCACTCCGAGAGTGCAGATGGCAGGAACCTGGTGCAGAGCTGACACTCAGATCACTGCAGTGCTCAGCAACCTGCAGACATGATGCTAATAACAGCTTATTACATCTTTCTCCAGACTGGATTCAGAGGAATAGTCTCTTTCCCAGGAAAATGATCCACACAGGGTGTGCCAGGTTGTACTAATGGAAGAGCTGTATCCTCACTACCTCTCTCTAAGCATTTCTTCTCCCCCAAGGGAAATCCACCACTGTTCCCTTCCAAAGATGGACAAAACTGTGTTCCCTTCCACAGCAGCTACTAAAAAGAGCAACTAGTAAGCACAATTGCCCTCCCCCGATGAACCATGATGAATTACCCTGCTGCTAATTACTGCCCTGGCAGCAATGGAGCTTTTTCATCTCAGCAATTCTTCCTATTCTCTGTTGCTGTTCCTGTTCTCTCCTTCCTCCTCCAGAGCCATCTCCTGAAAAGGCTGTAGGGCAGGGTCCAGAGAGTGGAGCCCATATTTGCTGCCCCTGTGAGTAGGTGTCCTTGGAAAGGTTTTGCCACAGAGTGCATTTCATGCCCAACAGGTGACATCCCAGTGCTTCACCTACATTAGATGCTGCTGAGGATCTGCTGCCCTCAGGGTTGGGAAATGCTGTCTGAAGGACAATGTTTTGTCCACCTGGGTATTCTTGGCTTGAGATATATCTGGAGGAGGATACATTCAACCTGTCTGATTTACAGCCAGCTTGGAACAAGCCATTTTAAACTGAGAAACCATCTGGTCAAAGAGAGTTTTGGGACAGTGCTGGGTGATGTGGGGGGTGATATGACTTGCTTCAGCAGGATAAGGAAAGGAACAGGAGGAAAAGTTCTCTAGATACCTAAACTTCTGATTTATCTGCATGAGGGGAGACAAACAGCTCCTGCCATGCCAGGGAGGACCCCTGCCTGCTCCAGGGGTTCAGGAAGGACCTGCCAGTCCCTAACTCTGCAGAGCCCCAGTGGCACACACAGAGGGGACAGTTACCTTATCAAGACAGAGGTCTATGCAACATAGGGAGATCAAGACCACCCTTTACTTAGATGAAAAATAACCCACTTTTTTGCAAAGTAATTTTTCATCTGTTTGGCTCAGCAGCCACAAAACTGCTGGTGCCAGTACAGCACAGGTGGTAGCATGGTGGGTGGGGATGAAAGGACAGGGAAAGGAGAACAAAACAGTGGCTGATGGAGAACTGTCTTCAAATGAGGCTGTGGTTTTATGGTGAGCAGCAGTGCATCTCTGCCCTTTCACTCCTGCAGCACATTCCATTGCCCACCAGGTACCGTGTTACACCTTGACTCTAGAGCAACCATTTTGCAGCCATATTGTGAACTGAGTCAGGACTTTTGGCTTCATCTCTAAAAACACCTGCAAAATATTTCTTTTGAAACAAAATCAGTTTTTCAGTCACAACTCACAGCACAGATGTAGTTCCTGCACAATTCAATGGGTGGTATGACATTGCATGGGCTGGAACATGAGAAATACAATTTCCAGCAGCTGCTGAGACTGCTTCATTAAAGTAACACCATCCAGCAGTGGAAGGCAGGACCAAAGTGGGATGTATCTGTCCAAAAAAAAAACCCCTTCACAACAATAGCAACAACATTTTTCAGCCCCCTCTTTAAGCTTAGCTCGTACAATCTGTTGAACTGCTAATGATGCAAGACTTCTTAAAGTAATTTGGGTTTCTTTTAAGATCAGTGTGATAAAGACAAAGTATGCAATGTACATTGTCACACTTTCCTCTGTGATAAAGGTTGAAGAGATATACATGGAATATAAACTGTTTTGTGATGTTGTGGTCCATGACCTTTATCTTCAAAATTAAGCTTTATAAGTAAATAGTAAGTGCTGTAAACAAAATTCTGAAAATTATCACTCCAGTTATTTGAAGAACATAAGGAATACTTATGTAGATATTTTTAACCTGAGACTACAGGTCTTTGAAACCTGAGCAAAGCTTTGAGTTTGAAGGAAAGTGCTGGGACCCCAGGGAGGAATAAGTCAGAGGTGAACACAGTGTACTGCTGCTCAAGTTTGGCTCTTGCTTGCACTGAGTCCAGGTGAGTTATTGCCAAGGTGGTGCACAGGGAGCAGCGAGAGAATCAGAGAAGACCTGATGCTATTTCCTCAGTGGGCCTTTCTGCTCACACTGCTGTGCCCTTTCAGTTGAGAAATAAACTTTCTCCATTACCAGGTGTACCAGGGTGATGAACTGCACCCCAGAGCCTCAGTTCCACATGGAGGGTTCATTGCACTCTCCAGACAGAGCAGTTCATACATCACCTTTGCCACTGGCCTGAAGAATACAGGCAAGTAATGACTAAATCACAAAAAGGCAGCTTGAGTTAAATAGTTATTCACTCTTTTACAGCCCATTAATAGCAAACCACCTCTAATTATTATAAATGTGGTAATAAATGACAATTAGTATCAGATTTGTCTAGGAGAAAGATACTTTTATGTCTAAAAGGAGGGACACAAAATAATATCAAACGCAGGTGCTGCTCAAAGACATGATTTGGGTTGCACATGGGAACCATAACAGAATGTTAGACCAACACTATCTTTGACCAGGACAGTTACAGGATAATTTGACAAATAAAATATCCAGAGCTGCAGCTGTTGTGGAGGTTTGCAATTTTGCAGTGACTACTGGAAAGCATGATATAAATGCTGGATCAGGTTTCCTAAGGCCTTTTCCAGTCAGAGTCTGAAGTTCTGCAAGGACAGAAAATTCCTGGCTACTTTGGAGAACACCCTGGTTCCATAGAGCATCTTTTAATCCAAAGAGTTGCCTCAGATATTTCATTTCCAACTTGTTTGCATCTTACTTCTAAGTATGATGAAGGCAGTGGGAGCTTTTCTTCACCCACCTTAGAATCACAGAATGGTAGGGGTTGAAAGGGACCTCTGGAGAACATTAAGTCCAACCTCCTGACAGAACAAGATTACCTAGGGCAGGCCATCCAGAAATAGGTCCAGGCAGGTTTTGAAAGTCTCCAGAGATGGAGAGTCCATATCCTTTCTGGGCAGCCTGCTCTAGGTTCCATCACCCTCACTGCAAAGAGGTTTTTTCCTCATGTTGAGGTGGAATTTCCTGTTGTCTGTTGCCCCTCACCCTATCACAGGGCACCACTAAAAAGAGACTGGCCCCTTCTACTTGACACCCACTCTTCAGTTACTTAAAACATTGATAAGATCACTTAGATCTTAGTTTTCACTTTTCCAGGCTTAACAGTTCCAGGTCTCTTAGCCTGAGAGATGTTGCAGTCCCATCATTATCTTTGTAGTCTCTGTTGGACTCTCTCTATTAATTACCCATCCCTCTTGAACTGGGGAGTCCAGAACAGAACACAATATTCCAGATGTGGTCTCAGTAGGGCACTCACCTAAGTACTCTTTTTTTTTTGTGCACGAGGTTCTATTACCACTTCCCCACACACACGCCCTGAAAAGCTCTTACTCAGGTGTCTGATGAAGGCTTTTACAAAAATGCAGCTGTCATGAAAAATCCTCCTGTGAGGATTAATGACTACTCTAAAATGGTTAAAAGATGTGAAACAAAAGGTGGAAAAAGATGAGGCCGTTTTTCACAATGAAGAAGATAACCACTGGGGAGCTGTGCTGGCCAACATTTTCATAAGTGATTCAGACAAGGGGTGAACAGTGAGGTGGCAAAGCCTGCTGATGCTGCAAAATTGTCAGGGAGTAACAATGACAACTGGCTATGAAGAGCTGCGGATGGATTTTATGCCATCGAATGACTTTGAGGATAAAATGGAAGATGAAATCCAACACTGATAAATGCTAAGTAATGTGCATGGGGAAAAACAATCCTAACGATGTAAGCTCAGTGATGGGCTCTAAATTAGCTATTAGCACCAGAGAAGAGATCTCCGAATAGCTCTTTGAAATACCAGCTCATCATTTAGTGCTGGTCAAGAAGGCAAATATGATGTCAGGAGTTATTAGGAAAAGAACAGAGAGCAAAATAGAAAACACTATTATGCCATAGTACAGATGTACTCAGACTTTGAATTCTGTATACAGTTCTGGTCCTTAAAAGCATGTGCTAGAACTGACAATCAATGACATAAGGCTATTAACAAGATGGATTGACTTTAATGGGAAGTGACCTTAAATATGAAGTTTACAAACAGAATGAAAACAGGGATATGTTAACTTGGGAATGACATTGAGGAAACAAAAGATAATGGCTATTTGCTGCTTCTCAAAGAACAAACATTTTTAAAAGGAAGAGAAAAGTACTATTTTCCATCCATTTTGGAAATTGTCACAGAATATGAGATATATAAAGGCACAGATGAATTGTAAAAGGGATTAGATACAAGTAACATAAGGAAAAAAAAATCAAATGCAGTTAGGAAGATGAAAAAGCAAGCTCTATATAGAGAAAATGGAAACATATATTTCCACATGTATATAAGAAGGAAAGGATATACAAGTATAAACATGTACATGAATGCATACAAACACACCTATTCTTGAGCCAGAAGGGTACACCAAAGACTAATCTCTACTTTTTCTATCTGTACATCCTTCTGTAACCATCACTAGCCACTGTCACAGACCCATCTCTCCCAAGACCCATTCACATGTCTCTCCCTTCCTTCCTTTTAGGATTACTGTCACAGATGTCAAGTACTGTTCTCTGCCCTCAGGTCTTTACTGTAAGGGTCACAGAGCACTGGAATGGGTTCCCCAGAGAGGTTGTGGAGTCTCCTTCTCTGGAGATTTTCAAGACTCGCCTGGATGCATTCCTCTGTGCCCTGTGTTAGATTATACTTAGATTATATTTAGATTATCATCCTGCCTGGCAGAGGGGGTTGAACTCGATGATCACCAAGGTCCCTTTCAACCCCTGATACTCATACTGTGATACTGTGCCTCTGACTGTAGTTGATTCTTCACACACAACTGGCACCTGTCACTGGAACATTGGCTTGAGCATTCCGAAAAAGTGCATTTGTGTGTGACCATCTCTGCTCAAAGAACAGCTTCTGTGTCTGAGTAAGAAAGGCACAGTAAAAAACCAACAAAATTGTCAGGGAGTAACAATGACAAAGTAATTCACAGTTTACACTGCTGATTACTCTGCCAGAAGGAAACCAGGGCAGTGGTGGAGTAACCATCCCTAGAAGTATTTAAAAGATGTGTAAATGAAGTGCTGAGGGACATGGTTTGGTGGTGAGCTTGGAAAAGCTCAATTAATGGCTAGACTTGATGACCTTAAAGGTCTTTTCCAACCAAACCAATTCAATGATTCTATGACTCTAAATTGCAAAAACTATTAAAATTGCAAATCTATTGAAATCTGACAGGCAAGAATATTGGTTTTTGTCCTCGTATTAAGACTGGGAATGTTTTATGACAAAATTAAGGTAGTAAATAGAATGTTTATGGAGGAGCTTGGACCATAAGAACTGGCAGACATCAGGTCCAAGGTTCATTGGACCTGCAAGGGCAGGATGGGTGCTTGAAATCAAATGGTTTAATGTGTGTCACACTCGGCCTGTGTTGTAACCAAAGTGAAGGTCCTGTTTCTGGCTTTTCCTTCTGTGATACAAAATAAAACTTGTGACTGAAGGGAGGCAGGAAAAACATGTGAGACTCTGCTCTAATGACACTGCACATTCATTCCTTTCTTGTGATTCCGTGGACAGGTTTTGTGATTCAGTGGAAAAGGTGAATATATAAAAGGACACCACATTTCCAAATTGTTGAGAAATTAATAATGCAATAGGAAGCAAACATAAGCATTACCTCTCTTCTAATCAGTATTTAAGGTGGGTTGACCCTGGCTAGATGCCAGGTACTCACCAAAGCCACTCTATCACTCCCCTTTTCAGCTGGTCAGGAGAGAGGAAAAACAACGAAAAGCTCATAGATCAAGATAAGGACAGGGAGAGATGATTCATCAATTACCATCAGGGGCAAAACAGACTCAACTTGGGGAAGCATTAATTTAACTTATTACCAATCAAATCAGAGTAGGATAATGAGAAATAAAACCAAATCTTAAACACCTTCCACCCACCCCTCCCTGCTTCTCTGGCTTAACTTTACACCCAATTTTCTCTACCTCCTCACTATTAGTGTTGCAGGGGGACAGAGAATGGGAGTTGCAGTCAGTTGATCACACGTTGTTCCTTCCACTCCTTCCTCCTTGGAGGAACAACTCCTCAACACTCTTCCTCTGTTCTAGTGTTCTAGGAGAGAGTCCTCCATTAATTTCTCCAACAGGAGTCCTTCCCACAGACTCTGCTCTGTCCCCTAGAGCACCTTCTCCCCTTCCTTCTTTACTGACCTTGGTGTCTGCAGTTTTCTCTCACATATTCTCACTACTCTCTTCAGCTGCATTTGTACATCATTTTTTCCCCCTTCTTAAACAGGGTATCACAGAGGTGCTACCATCGTCGTTGAGTAGCTGGCCTTGGCCAGCAGCAAGTTCATCTTGGAGCTGGTTGGCACTGGTTCTATGAGATATAAGGGAAGCTTCTACCAGCTTCTCACTGAAGCCACCCCTGTAGCCCCCCGCTACCAAAAACTTGCCACACAAACCCAATACAGTATCATGGAGCATACTGCAAATTAGCCACTTTCCCCAGACACTTACTGCATTAAGTAGCTCTAAGCTGAGCCCCTATCAAGGTGGACAGTGCCATCTGCATTTAGAAAATTGCCTATACATTTATTAAAGTGCAATTCACCCATTAATTAATTCTGTCAGCATTTTCCCTGGAAGCTCTCATTATCACATTGAGCTAACTACTGCAACTAGCAGCACTGGGGGGGGTGTGAGTGTGTGTGTGTCTGTGCAGGGTGGGGAGGAGGAAAGGTTATTCTAACTTAATAATGGAAAGGTTAACTCATTCTTATATTTGCACTAAAATAAAATTCACAAATTGAGAATAATTTTGAAATAAAAGAAACCTGACATTTTATTTTCCTTACATATTGTGATTTTTGCTGAAGGAAAATATATTCAAAACATGATGGAAATATTCTGAAGCTGATAAGCAAGAAGGAGACAGCCTTCTAGTTACCCATTCCTACATAATTCTGTGATATTAAGTGCATTTTGACCTAGGAAAAAGAAATTGCTTTGTATATCAATATTAGTTCCTTTTATAGAGCTCTCCTTGCTCAGAATACTTTACTGCTTGCTTGCATGACAGCAGCACTCAGAGATGCTGGCTGGACAAGTAGACTCAAATGAACCACTGAGCAGGTCAAGATAACCAAGAGGTATCTTGGCCTGCCCAGTTTCTTCAGTGAGGTGAGCCAAGGCAAAAGTTGTAAGCTCTTGGTGTGCCAAAATTAATTTGAATCTTTTTCATTGAGGTTTATATTAAAAGGTTTTCCTCATGTATCCCACAGGTTAGGAGTAGCTCTGCAGTCAGGAACTACAGCTCAGTTGTTGGACAGTTCTTTTATATGCCATGGTAGCTGTATCCCCAGGATGAACATCACTGTATAAACATAAAGTGAAATGCAGTGAAAACTCCTCAGGGAGCCTGCTGGGTAACCTGACAAGAAGATGGAAGGAAAATGGCAGCACAGAAAAACAAAATATCTTTTAAAGGTCTTAGGGCAGAATGAGGTAACTATTAAATCCAGGAATCTTATCTCTTCACCAAGTCTCTACCTTGCTAGCATTAAAAGGTTGCCCACAGTAAGCAACTTACAAAAAGTATTATTTTAACAGCTCTCCTCCTTCATCACACACTTGCAGCATAAATGCAAGTACAGCTGTCACTGACAGTATGGCCCACAATTGTTCCACGTGGGCTGTCTTGTATCTGCAATGTGGGAGCAGACAGGGAGAGGAATCACACAGTCAGATCACATACAGTGAAATACAGCTGACAGATCAGCACATTCTCCAGCTGACAACACCAGGACACACATGGTGTGAATACCACAGAAATGCCTACACACAAGGGCTTTCCATAGGAAAGAGCGTGGGATCTGAAGGCATATGGTGAAAATTTATATGGGAATGTGTTAAAGACTCAACTCACAGGATTGATGTGTGTGCTGAAAATCAGGCCAAGCTTCACAGAACTGCAGCCTCAAGGGAAGGGAATCCACCACTACTTCTGTAGTATATTGAGGGTCCTCTCTTCTCAAGGTACTAAAGACCACAGGCAAAAATTGTAAGCAAGAGATTCTACATGAAACATTTTACCCCAATTAAACATTATTTGCTTTTACTAATTTTAGTGTAGTAAAATTCTTGTAACTATAAAGTTCTAAGGAAAGATACATGTAGGTACTTACCAATGAACCCATCAGCAGCCTCAGCTCCTGAGCACTCTCCTTCGTATATGGTTTTCCTCAAGTCTTTTAGCCCTCAGTCAGTAGGACAGTCCCTATGTGTAAAGCAGCATTTGCAGACACATGCCTTCAGAATCAGACTGTAAGTAATGTTGTGTAACCCCCAAAGCACTTTCTGCTTAATAAATAATAACAACAAAAAAAAAAATCATTTAAAAAACAAAAAACAAAAAACAAAAACCCATTTTAATGAAATTAGGACTGACCTCAAACAGAGAAATGGATTATTTAAATTTCTTACAGTTCTTACTCAGCGTTTTTATTATATTCTTTCTTATCTTCTAATTCTGATACATTTCAGCTGTATTCCTCTAGCAAAAAAAAAAAATTTATTCTCCTGTGGCCAAAATAATTGTATAAATAGGGATGCTAATGTACTCCAGCTGATTAGTATCAAGTTGTAGAGACAGTGAGTTCAGCTTGTACTTCTAATTTCTATTAACTTCTGCCCCCAATCTCTATGTAAAGGTACTCTAGCAGAGAAGGAACATGAATAAGCACAAGGTGCAAAACAGTTGAAAAATTAAAAGAAGAAAAATTTAAGGAAGAACTTCATTTATGTCATTCTTGCCAGATGGCTGCTTATTTAAGTAATAAAATTAAGCAAGATGCATTTAGTACTATCTTAATTCAATTATTTAAATAAATAAACTGCCTGTAAGGCAGTTTCTTCTGCACTATACAATCAGGTCATATTAAACTCCAGTTCATATTTGCTGATTTTGATGTGGTTAGATCCAAAATGAATTCATTGATCATTTCTCCATGTAGCTAAACTGTTTTGCTTACATGAGGAATGTTTTGGATCAGACAAGAATTACCTTGGTGCACCAATTGATATTATGTTAATGCTTGGCAGGTTAATGCTCTAGCAAATTTGCATATAATGAACACAGACCATAACCCTTTGTTGAAGTGCACATCCCCATGTGCCTGCCCCAGATAATGGGCCCTTTCCATAACAACGGGGAACAAAGAGGGGAGGAGATGCAGGTTCTGTAATTCCTCTTTTATGCATTCAACAAAACTAACATTGTAACTGCAGAGGTATCAAGTAGTTACTGGTACAGAAGTGATTATGCAAATGACATTATGCAATTCTAGTGACTGAACTAACACCATCCCAAGACTCTACATTTGTTCAGACTATAGTGGACATTTCCAGCCCCTGTAAAGTTCAACAAAAATAAGTGTTTACAGGGTCAACCAATAAAGTTGTTCTGCCCTTTTCCTGGCAAACTTTGGGAGTGGTCTTTATTTCAGACTTGTCCAAAAATTTTCAACTGAAACAGTTTTTATTAAAAAACTGGACAGTTTTTCATTTGTACTGAAAGAATGACTTCTCTGGGGAATATTTTTTTCCTTTTTTTCCCAGTAAGCTGTGTTCCAAACAAAGTACATTTCAATGGGGATATGCCATTCTGAACACTCAGAGGAACTCAAATTGAGGATGCTTTGGGTTGGGTAGGTTAACCCACCATAGAGTGGTCAAACATTGGAACAGGCTTCCTATAGAGATGGTCAATGCCCTAAGCATGTTTAAGAGGCATTTGGAAAATGCCCTCAATAGCAAGTTTTAACTTTTGATCAGTCCTGCAGTGGTCAGGCAGTGGATTAGATGGTTGTTGTAGGTCTCTTCCAACTGATATTATTCTTCCCTTCCCTTCCCTTCCCTTCCCTTCCCTTCCCTTCCCTTCCCTTCCCTTCCCTTCCCTTCCCTTCCCTTCCC